>JAUMHQ010000048.1:19859837-19875611 GCA_032361165.1 Enteromius paludinosus
AATGGAGTCCGGATTTGAGAACATACACAAAAACACAGAGCTGGAGTGCCACACACAGTCTTTTGGCTGGCAGCTCCTGCTGGGCATATGACAGGTTTCTTGTTTCACAGAAATTTAAAAAGTAGGGAAAGCCCAATTTCCTTTAATCATCAACAACTAATATATTTATGATGTGCAGCAAAAGATAATTAAGCTTCACAAATAATTGAAGTGGCTTTAAGAAAAGAGCTAGAGCAGTGAAAATGACCATTTCCACCATCAGTGAAATAACAAAAATTTTCCAGTCAACTTACATTATTATGAAGCATTATGTTATGTTATGAATAGGATGTGTGTATATACCTTGCTAATAGAGTAGAGTTTGAGTGGCTAAATACTCTTCAAGGACCACAGCTGGAGAATTGCAGAAAATAGTTGAGTCTCAGGGCCAGAAAACCGTTTAATAAATAGTCAAACAGCCCCTACATCAGCACATGTTGTTCAGGAGGGTTTAAGAAATCCAAAAACAATCTCCATGCTGTTCAGTTGTCAGACAGGACTGGAACTACAAATGGGACTGGCTTCTATGATCAAACCCTGCAGAAAATGAGTGAAGTGAACTAAAGAGAAGAAGCACCATGATGGAGCTGCTATTGTGAAGGATCTGGAGAGATTCTGGATGAAGGAGTGGTCTCTTTTCTCTCATCAGGTGCTCTCCAAACTCTTCAGGCATTACAGGAGAAAACTCAGAGATATTCTCTTGGGAAAAGGACATTGCAATAAATGGGTGCTAATAATTGTGGCCAAGGTGTATTGGAGAAAAACATTTATTTCATAGTGAGTTTTTCTCCCCATTTTCAATTGTTTTACTTCAATGATAGGTCAGAATTTTGTAAATGAAAGATCAAAAGGATAAACAATGCAGATTTATTTCTCCCATCCAGGTACTGACCAGGCTAAGCCATGCTTAGCTTTCATTTTGGGCTGTAAGGGGATATGGCTGTGGCTAACACTGAATAGGAAAGGTAAGGTGAACATTAAACCCAAATCTCAACAGCATGCAGTGTTGCTCCATTCCAGATGCTCCACTCGTATAAACGATAACAGTTTGTGTTGAACAGCAAGAACAGAGCAGCTCTGAAACACACATACCTAACCTACACATGTATTTGCATTTTGCAACACTTTAACAAAACACTTGTTTTGTTTTGATTTTATGGATAATAATAGACATAAAATGTCTCTCTGTCTCTCTCTTGAAGAGATATTATCTACCCTTCAGCTGAAATTAAATAATAAAATGTTTTGCAGAATGCACTTTGCTTTAATTATACGAGATAATTATACGTTATTATAATTATACGACATATTAGTAATGTGATATATGCAATATATGTTTTAAGCACTAGAAGGCGCTCTATGTCTTGCCCTTGTATGTGTTATATTATCAAGAAGAAACAGCTGAGTTTTAATTAAAGTTTCGAATAAACAGTTTCGAAGTGGGTGATATGGCCAAAATGTATTCCGAATTTGACTGAATGTGAACAAACCACAACTTAAATTGAGTGTAAATTACCAGTAAACTACTGGCAACAGGCTTTTCATTTACTATTCATTTACAGGACAGACCTGATGGCAGTGACTGTGTCCAGGGTAAAAGGCTCCAGCATCCCCACTCTAAACTAAGTGCTTTGGAGAATGAAAGCATGGATGAATAGATGGATGGATGGTGTGATTGTGAATTAGCAGAAGGTATTTCCACCGCACAGCACTCAACTTCTGGAAAATAATGAACTAATGGCAACGCATGTCTAAAAACCCACTCCACTGCTCTTTAGTCTGCAGACTGTTTAGAGGCTGATCACTTACTAAATCCATGAACATCTGATTTGCATTTTTTTTTTTTATTAATTTACTGGGAAATCTGATTTATTTATGCAGTATTATATGAAGTGGCCAAAAGTTAATAATTGATACAATGCACTTATTGTGTACATACATGTTTTTAAATTGTACTTACATAAAGTAATTGCACTTGTATAAAGTTTTGTATTCATCAAAAAATAGTTACATGTAATTACATCTGTAATTAATTTCTGTAATTACATTTATAATTAAACTATTGACTCATCCTTTACACTTTAACCCACCCTTAAAGTTAATCATACCACCAAACCTTGTCAAAATAAATAATTAGTAAATACATTAAGACAAAGTATTTTTGTAATCATCAGTTTAATAACTCTTGGACAGATGCAAAAGTAAACCCAGAGAAACACACCTGAAAACATTCACTATAGAAACCTTGATAATTTGACAACCAATAAATTAGAAGTTTATGCATTTAAAAGTGTCAGTGGCTGACATGACCAAAAGTATTTTGTAGTGTTGATACTTAACAAATTAAGGTGTTTTATGATAGGGCAGGACCACTAAACCAATGCACTGTGGAGTCTAGATACACTTGCTGCTTTAGGCCTCAGACAAATATATTTGTCAAACATATCATTCATTTTATAACATGCAAAGAACCTTTAAGTAGTGTTCCTTTCAACAGAACAGCATAAAAGCTTCAATAACCAACTCTTGTTGTATTTGTCTTTAAAACTGGCAGAGTAATGTAAAATTTGTATTGTATCCTAAAAATCAAAGGGATGATACTAATATTATCTACAGTATTAGAAACAAATAAACCACAGATATTCCACATACTCACAAAAAACAAACAACAACAACAGAAAAAAAAAAACATAGAAGAAAGAAAGTCAATTAAGAGCATGTTGATGGAAAGTCATTAGTTGAACAGGTGTTAGGAGGAGAACTTGTTACTCTTTGTGTCTCTGTGGGTCTCTGATACAGCAATCAGTGCTCCCACAGAGATGAGGCCTCCACACTGAGCCCGTCGCCCATCAGTGTGCCTCCCTGGTCTCCACGCAGGTACTTGTCATTTTGACCCTTGATGGCAACCCGTCCATACTCTGCAAACTCAAAGAAGAACTCCTCAGGTTTGTCTCCATCTGTGCAGACCAGACCACTGCTGGAGACGTACCAGAACTTTTCATTTCCATCTGTGGTAGAAAAAAAAAACACATTTACATATGTACATCCATCAGGTGCAGAAATGTGCTGCTCAGAGAAACCCTGGTGAGTTACAGCGTACAGGAATTTACAGAAGGTCAAGGATCACTGCAACACTCTGGGACAATCTGGGCTTTATGCCCAGGGTTTTTTCAGTGAAGACACATGAAAACACACTTGGAATTAGCAAAAAAAAAAAAAAAAGCTCTGCTTGTCATCTGGAGAGTACCATCCCAAAAGTCTCATGCTGTGGGGCTGTTTTTCAATGGCAGGGACTCAAGGGAGTCATCAGAGTAAAAGAAAACCTCAGTGAACAAAAATATAGAAATAGCCTTAATGAAAACCGAGGCCAGAGCACTCAGAACCTCTGACTGGGCAGAGGGTTCTCCTTTCAACAGGGCAATCTTAGAACACATTTAGAGTGGCTTTTAGACAACTCTGTGAATGTCCTTGAGTTGCCGAGCCACAGCCTGGAATTCAAATATTCTTGAGAAACCTGAAAATGTGCATCTGCCCCCCGTCCACCCTGACAGAGTTTCATAGGTGAAGAGATGAGGAGAAGAATGGAAGATAATTGACAAATGCTGATGAGAAAAGCTTGTCACATCAAACAAAAAAGACTGTAAAGGTGCTTCAGCTAAATATTAGTTAATACTTATGCAATGTACTTAATTATAACTTAATGAAGTTGTGACAGTTGTGTTTTTGCTTCGTCAATGTGGAGTGTAGACTGATATGAGAAAATAAATAATTTAATACAGCAACATAACACAATTTGAAAGGAGTATGAATACTTTCACAATTCGCTGCAATAGCAATCTGACTCACTTTTTATTTGGTATGCGCCATCGCTGAAAAGCAAAGAGAAGATGTCATAAACCGAGCGGCTGCAGTCCAGTGTACTGGAGGTTTTGTGGTGACACACAAAGCCGTTCTCCCCACGCAAGACCAGGATTGGACGATTAATCAGCTTTAGCACAAACTGCTCATCCTCCCCTGCCGAACACATGCAAGGATTTATCTGACTCATGTTAAGTGGGTATTCAGTAGTGACAGGTCAGTAGTAACGTGATAAAAGTCAGAAAATAACTTTGCACTCACCCAAAGAATCGCTCACAGCAGCAAGCTGGCCATTCTTCTTTGTGCAGACATACTTTCCATTGTTTGCCCTCAAAGCAACTCGCCTGCCCAGCCATTCGATGTCAAACATGGTGCTTTCTTCTCTGTCAGTTACAAGAACACACAATTAAGATGTTTACTTATTTACATCAATATTAATCAATGTAATGCATCACAAGGACTGCATTTAGTGTAATAATGGAATAACTTACGCTTCTGTGGCTGTGGACAGAATCCCTCCATGAGTAACCAGTGTCCAGTAATTTCCACCATTAGTTCTGAACATACACTTCTTAGTGTCTTTATCAATCTCCATCTGAAATGTCTCCATGTCTGTTTCATCATCCTGATTAGCTGAGATGCAAACACCTGCAAACAAAGACATTTTCATGGCTTCTCAGTGGCTGATGACCGTTTCCATTACAAAATGACATAAACAGTGTGTTGGGTTGATGAAACTTTGCCCCCAAACTGACAGCTGATTGTACGGCCGCCGTGATTTTGCCAATACATGATCCTAGATCATCATTACTGTCCAAAAATATAGACTAATCCCAATCCCTACCCCTAAACCTAACCCTACTGTACCAAAAATATATTTTTTAAAACAGAGGGAAAATAAAACTGATATGTGACTTTAGATGTGCTAAAGCTGATTAATCATCCCATCCTAGTCTTGCAAGGGTGTAGAAGCATCCAACCCTGATCATAAGCCTAAAACAAATATTTCTGAAAAAGTATCCCTCATATCTGATTGGTTGATTGGAATGTTGATCCAGGAACATCTTGTACATGGTGAAATCACACTCACCCTGACGGTTCTGGACTCCTATTAATTGCCTTTCAAAAAGCAAGCATTTTTACCTGCACTATTTTATTAGTAGTGTTTTTGCCAACACCACAGCAGCTTTTATTGGAAAAGCTTTATATCTTATTGCTCTGTTTTACAATATGTCTGAGTCTCAGTAAACCAGTAATCACCCGGTTTATCTCTGTCTCTAAACCTGTGGTCTAAATAATGTCTAAACTAACTAGTCAAAGCGGCCAGATTGTGTGGGTTGAGATTCAGATGAGATGTTTCAGAAATATCCCATGACTGTCCCTTAAGCCTTTTACTGGAGTAATCCCTAACACTCACCCCAGCAGCCTGCTGCTATAATTCCTACAGTGGTGCAAAGCAAATGAATAAGACGGCCTAATAATCAAGTGGTGCAAGAAACATTCAGCCTTGGCCAAACAGATGCATCCTTTAACAATTTCAGCTGTAGCTTTTTATGTTGTTTACACATGTAATGCAGTATCTAAAGTGTCTATAGGCAAGTTGTGGAAAACCATTTACATTGTTTGGTATTCATTAATGTTAGTAATTTGATGATGTATTATTCTACATTATAAAGCAGCTAAAAGTTTGCAAATATTTGGCTATAAGATTGAAAGGCAGTCATCATAATGGCTAATAGATATGTTCAAGGCTTGTCTTTTTCCAATCTGTATCAAATGTCAGACTCCTATTTGTCCACAATGACTCTAAGAGACAGATGTCTTGCTCTTGATTCTGATACAGTCTGAAAAGCGGCAATGGATTCAATAGGTGCATTCTATGCTGTTGTATGACTACAAACAAACTCTATTAGCACATACAATACAGGGTCCGGTCCAGTCCTAGTCCTGGTCCTGGAGTGCCAACATGTTGCAGAGTTCATCTCCAATATACTTACCAGTAGTCATCCTAAAGACCTTAGCAGTTTAGCAGTACTGGACACTCCTGGTATACACCTTTGAGGAATTGTAGAATTGTTTGGTTGCTTTGGTCACACTTTAGTTTAAGTTTGCTATAACTAATAAACTAATAAACAGCCAGCATGCTAATAAGCAATTAGTTCATAGTGAGAATTCACTGAAGTGTTACTGTTGTTTTTTTCTCTCCATGCAATTACAATGAATGTGACCATAACAGCACCAGAGAAGGTCCTGCAGAGTCCTCTTCCAAACCTGATTCAACACACTTGTCTGTAATTCTCAACAGGATTGGGCACCTCTGTGATACAGTATATTCCAAGAATATGGTTAGCTTCCTTAGTCTGATCCCTCTCACTCAATTATAGTTTTATTGATCTGCTTCACTTCACTAATTCCTTTCTGAAGATCAGCTTACTTACCTGAAGAATATGCAAAACTTAAATTGTGGTTGCTTTAATCTGAACTGGACTCACAGTGGATATGACAAATCCCATTATTTAGTTGTTTCACACAGAGAATTTAATGGTGTTACTGGATGCCCATACACCCAGAGTTCGCAAATGTTCACCCTTCTCTGAGCTTCTGAAATGCATACATGCATTATCCAGGAAATTACTCCAGTATCTCCAGAAGTCCATGCATGTTTGATGATGAGTGTGTTTGCCTGTGTTAAACTTAATAAAAAGCAAACAACAGTGACAACTATTATGTTTGGGAGGAATAAACTAAATCTTACAAATATAGATGGACCATCTGAAGAATAAATTTTTTCTCACATTAAGCCATGCTGCTGATGACCCTCACATTGTTTGAGACTAAGGGGAAAAAATATGCTTTTATTGTAGAAAAGTGTAGCTTTGGTGAAACGTTTACCATTTGTATAATCACAGTTTTACTACAAATGCCATTTGTAGTATCTGCCATGGCTAATTTATGGTTACCAAGGTTTAACTATATATAGCCATGTTATTTGTTGTTTTTTGGTTTAATTTGTTGTTAGTTCATGGTTAATTTTCGTAAGGGGTTACCTAATGCTATTCAAGAAGACCTTTCCACAAACTCAATCTTGGTTGAACACATTTGAACCTGCTAAATAGGATTGTCAAGAGCACAGGTTTATTATAGACAAGTGTGTTGAAGCAGGTTTTAAACTGAACTCTGCAGGTACAGTAGGTCGGTCTCAAGGAGCGCAGCTGGAAGCCACTGGGTGGTTCCCAACCACGCTCCAGGAGATCCACAACACTACACACATTGCTCCTCAATCAAGCGTGGTCTTCTTAATCAAACACACTTGATTCAGGTCAACAGCTTGTTGGTAGAGACTCTGAGATGTGAAATTGGTGTGTCAGACAAAGGAGACATGCAAAAAGTGTCAGGGGGGCTTCAGGTACAGAGCTGGATAACAATGACTATTAAACAACAAATGCACAATCATTGATTACCTTGACGAATAGACACATATCTTTTGTTGGCTGCCTGGAAAACAACTTGCGGGTGGCTCTCTTCCAGCTCAAACAGCTCATCTTTCCAAGGCCTTGAACAGCGGCCGGACTTCAGAGTGCCTGTGGGGCCCGTTGGTGAGAGAAACTTGCCCTCAGAGTCCTTGAAGGCCAGCTTGCCAGACTTGAGTTCCAGGGTAAAGCTATTGTTAGGCCCGTGATCCATTACCAGTTTACCATCATTGTTGAGAAAGCGGTTGTCACAGGTCTTCAGACTGTACTTGCCATCCAGATAGACCAAAGTGATCAGGGAGTCAACGCCCCAGGGGATGTCGCTGTCCATGCAGAGCTCGTCATCTCTGGTGGATAAGCGTGCGTAGCGCTTGCGGGATACACTTAGCAGGTTGGCCTGTGGATGAAGGGCAAGATGCATGGCCCATTGTTCAAATTCTCCAATGGTCTGGGCAAAACAGGACAGATATTCTGCAGAGCCTCCAAAATAACGTGAATATGGCTCAGACTGTAAGGCCCAGCGTCCATCTGGCTGCGTCACAAGCAAGAAACGGCAGGATGTGTTTGGCACTTCCTCCTCACAGCTCACCTTGCCATCTTTATCTGTGGCCAGATAACGTCCGAGATGACTGCGCAAGAAAACCACCTGGCTGTCCTGGCCTTGCTCCAGGGTCCAGATCTGTTTCTTCTTCATGCTAGTTCCAGATGCATTTACCTTGAACCCAAATGCCTCTGCCGTGAGGTAACGATTTTCGTAATTAATAAGTCCAAACTGGAGCTTTAGAGCCTTACTTATTCCATTCGTGGACATCCTGACCGGTTGCTTTAGCTGTTTTGTGTTGCAGATTAAAAATGCTAAAAAGATGACAATATGACCTTGACTGTCCTCTGAGGCTATCAAATGGTCATTTAAAGCTTCTTCCCTGCACTGAACTTTTCTGAAGTTTCTTCCTTTGTCTAGTCTTAGCTACAGATTAAGGCTGTTGTCCTTGTGAGTTTCCTTTTTAGTTTGAGCAGCAGTCCCAGGCTACACTAGGTTACATTTGGCTTCTTCTCTGGATTCTCACAGGTGACTGCCTGCTGCTTCCTAATCAGCCTGGATTAAACTCAGCAGGGCACAGCACCTCAATCCAACAAGCTTCTGACCTCATTCACATCATGTCTCTGACTCCTCCCTTTTGTCCTCTGGCAGATCTCTCTCTCTCTCTTTCTCTCTCTTTCTCCCTCTCTCCTAGTTTTCAGTCCCAACCCAACCACCACCTTTCAGCCCCTTTGTCTCACTCTTCCTTTCTCTTTACACACTGGTTTGACTCTTGGAGTATCCCTTTTAGATTAAATATATTTTTGCTCCAGTGATATAAACTAAATATTTATATGCTTTAGGACCCTAGTTCTTTACTTCTTGTTTTTATATGGTAGCGTCACATTCTTTGAGGAGTTTTTTAAACACTGCTTATTTGACCTTCCATATTTCCCAGTCAAATGTGTATTCTTTAGCCAGTAGCTCAGGTTCAGATGATCATGACGTACGATCCCTCACACAACACCTGCCAATCTGTATCCTTATAAGGGTATTACTGACCTTAAACTACAAGTTTTCAAATGTGCAACAAATTTGCATCCTATGATGATTTTTCTTGCCAGACCTTTTACTGTTTTTAAACAATACAGACAATAAAGACACAAGACATAATGTTTAACATTTGTGTGAAACCATATTATTACAGGATTTCATGAATCACTGCTATATAGTCCTTCAGTCTCCCGCTTGTTTTTCAACAGCGTGAATGTAAGGTCTGTAGACTGTCTGAGCTTTTTCATGGGAAATAAGAGTTCTGTATTAGGAAAGGGCAAGTGTATTGGGAAACCTTTAAATCTGGATAACTAGAGTACTCACTTTTGTTACCCCAGCCAAATGAAAGCTTGCAAACTGCATTTGAAATCAGATTTAAATATAGCAATATCAATGTGATTTAATCACTATATCCACTAGTATTTTAACATATGGTAGACCACACTGCATGCACCTCAGACCAATTGCCACCTGTCCAGAATGTTTGCATTTCATTTGCATAAAGCCTCTCACCATGCTGGCACTCATACCATTTTCTCCACTCCAACATCAGCTCCTTTGTTTTCAGAGAATAAACTGAAAACCCTTTGCTGGTCATCTCACTTTGCACCAATGGACATGTACAGCAAGATTGAGATTGCACTGCATAAATACTTTTCCTTACACAATTATTTTTCGTAAATACTTAAAATAAGATACATTTGTATTTGAAAAGCAAAATGGATTGACAACATGCGTCTTGTGATTTGTCAAATTTACAGGTACTTAACAAGCATGAGATATCTGATCAAACAGCAAAGGTAAAGCTTCTCCAAAGTCTAGCTTGGAGAACTGATTGAACTAGTTCACTAAAAAGAACCAGTTCAAAAGAATGATTCGTTTGTGAACCGAACAGTACTTTGGACTGTTTGTCTGAGGCTCTGGATTACAGATAATAATGTTGTAAATAATGTTCAATTTCTTGCACAGACTGATCGTTTCACTTCATAAGACCTCAAAATATCATCAGGAGTCACATGTATTAATTTTGTGCTCCTTGATATGCTTATTTTTTCAAAAACGGGCAGCTGCTGACTTGATCACCAAAGACTACAGTTTTAGATTAAAAAAAAATCTTCTTTACTGTTGTACCTAAATGTACATCTTGGATGGCCTGAGTGAAAGTAAATTAACAGCAAGTTTTGATTTATGGGTGATCTATCCCTTTAAGAGTATATAATGGTCATATTGCAAGGCAAAGCAGGTCAAGTGTAGGCTAAATGACCTATTTTAGTGGTATTCGCTATAGGAAGCTCCAAAAAAGATTTTAACGAAAATTTAAAATGCAGAAAGAAATCCAATTACAAATCTTCACAGGACTCTCAAATACGTAGAAGAAAGTAATTTAACTTATCCCAGTGCTCTCCAACCTTACTCCTGAAAGAGCTAACGTCCTGCAGTCTTCAGTTCCACCTCAGCTCAAAAGTATTGGCCTGCTTGGACTTAGTATCTCACCATTCACACCTTTTACACAAAAAAAGGAAACAAACGCTAAAAGACAGATTGCTTGTCTGCTTTCACTAAACCGTGCAACTTCCAAAAGTGCATGTGTGCAAAATGGACTGAAAAAGTCAATTTTTATGCATTTTGGACCAGTTGTTATGGTTGTACAAAATCCATATTTGCATGGAGCTTTCTGGTCAAAACTTCATGGAAATTCAGAACTTGCTTGGAAAAAGAAGTGTTTATTTGAGTGTGCTCTCTTGAATTTACCCACTGCAACCTATGAAATTCTGTCTGTGGAATACAAAAGGACATTTTTTTTTTTTTTTTCTTTACAGAAGTGGAATCTTCAAGCAGCACTTTTCTGCACGACAACAGTTAATTGTAACCGTGTCTGTCTAACTTTAGTGATGACAGCCGGTGCCCTCCGCTGAACCTCTGGACTCATGTGGGGAAGGCAAATCAAAGCTCAGCACTCAATGATTATAGGATGAGTTATATGAAAATACAGAAAGCCACCTGTCAAATTGTGCTTAAAACTCTTCAATTGGGCATTCAAATCACCCCTTTCTAATCCCAAGGATTAGATTATGGAAAACAATGACTGCAAATGACCAATGACCATAAATAGCATCCAAAAAAAGATGAGAAGAATATGGGAAGGATGTGCTTCACCACCAGAAAATGCTGTGTCCACCGCTGAAAGTTAAACTAAACACACACACATACTTTATTTTGTTTTTACATTTCAACTGTACTTAAAATCAAACAAAGTAGTCAATAATACACACTACAGATATATTATTAGACACTACAACAAAAAAACAAATCTGCAAAACCATGCAATAATTCTCAGCTTTTGGGTCAGTTTTCAACTTTATAAAGCACATTTTGCAGAACAGAAACCTTAAATTCTTTATGTAAAACACAAACATCTAACATGAAGTATCCTGAATTCCTTTTTCAAAATGCCACACTAATTGATCAGTGGCAGTACCTCAGACTAACTTCTCACATGTGCTTTACTGAACACCATCAAAATACCATCAATTTTTCAACATATCTGCCAATTACTTTCAATCTAATACATGGGAGGTCAGGTTATAAAAGAGATTTAGGTTTTGAATTATTGCTTGTATGTAATATATCCAAAAATGTAATATTATTGCAAAGGTGTTTGCAGGGTTATGCTTATTAGGTTTGTGATATTTTGAATGCAGTGCTTCATTTAGCAAGAGATGTGAGGCATTTCGCATTTTGTGTTCTTGGATTTCTTGGATTTGTGTTAAGTTTTGAAAAAATAGGCTTAGTTTAAAAAATTTGAGTCAGCAGTTGAAAAAAAATAAAATAACATTTATAAAGACTTTTTAATGTTTAATGTTCATTTATCTTTGAACAAACTGTTGCCCGTAAATAACATACATTTAAATCTACAGTAAGTTACTGGCATCCAGCTGCTAGTAATACTGTAGTTTCTACATACTTTACAGTGTACAGTACACACTATAGGATAAGCCAATCAGCTGCTTTGTATAAGCTGTGGTTTGATGGAAGTGGTTGATGCATTTTTGACTTCACCATTACCATAGATTATGTTGCAAGCCCTCTTTCCCTTCTTCTTTATAGTGCAGTATCCCTTAAAGATTGTTCTATCCAAGCAGGATCTATTGAGGCTTCATTGTCCACCATTTAGAATCTTCAAGCCTGAATAGGGTCTGAGTCTGGACCTTCTCACAACTGCACATTAAAAACCAGAAGCGCAAGCTTGTCTCAAAACCTTCTCTTCAGGTGGTGGAATCTCATACAGACAGTGTTACTCCAGGCGTCCATGCTTAGAATTGATTCTGAGCCAACCTGAACACACCTCCTTGGGGGGGGGGGGGATTGTATTTGAATGTCACCTCAGTTTATCCAAATCTACTTCCATTCTATTAAAATGTTTTCACTTTCAGCTGACTGTTTACAAGTACAATATATATATATATGGTTAAAAACACTATAGTAACCTGTAATTTAACAACCTGAATTTACATAAGGCTCAAATATACACTGACCTTCTACGCTGACCATTTATGGACTTCAGCGTAGAAGGTCAGTGTATATTTGAGCCTTATGTAAATTCAGGTTATTAAATTACAGGTTACTATAGTGTTTTTTAACCATACTACAGTAAAGTGTAATATACTGTATATATTATTTACAACACTTTGTTAATGAATGCTACAGCATACTATAGTATCAACTAAAGTGATCTGATAAACTGTAATAAATACTGTGGTATACTTTAGTTTTAATCTGCAGTGTATTATAGTGTAATATACCCTATAGTTGTAGAAAACTTGGATAAAGTAATTTGTTTGTATTACTACAGTTGTTATATTACCACAGCAACTATAGAATTACCACAAGAAATTAATTCAAGTACTTTACTATAAAACACTATAGTATTTACTAATTGCTAGTGTTTTTGTTTTAAGTAATTGTGTTAGTAAACGTTAAATGTTGAAAATGGCACATTATGGTTTTTTTGAAGGTGTATCAGTATCAGCAACGCAAGCAGGTTGTTGTTTGCTTGTTTTCTTGTTTGTTTTGGTGAAAAATGACAGTATGAAGAAAAATTAGCCTACCCCATAACATGCCAGACATATTGAGGCTGTTGTGTTTTCCGCTGACAGTCGTATTTTTTACTGAACTGGATAGTAACTACACTGTAATGACCAGTAGATGGCAGTGTTTTGCTATTTTTGAGTATTTTGCTATTTTAATGACCAGAGGGGGGCAGTGCAGCCTGCAAAACATTCAACAGCACACTTTTATTTTATTTAGCAACATAAGATATTTCAGAACAAACAAGACCCCAAAACACACAGAATTAAAAAATGTACAAATGTAAAAAAAGAAAGAAAGAAAAATACCTACCACAGACCTAATATGAATTTTAAGTGGTGTAATGTGTTCGAGTAGAATCACATGGCGTCAGTTTAGTTCATACGTAAATGAAACTGTCCACCCAAAACAATCCTTCTTCTGTTCCGTCTTTGATTAGTACATCAAGGAAACAGTTCTTGCACTCTTGATTCCATTATGACCTCTTCCTTCTCTTTATGAATGACTCTTAATCAAGACATCCAGACAAACTGCTGACAGGGGAAAAACAGCCTCCTGTGCCGGGACACATGCTTTGAGTTAGTGCTGTGTTACAGGCCTTTCTGTAGCAACGCTAGTAAATGTCACTGGCAGATGAAATTATATCAGATGACACTTTTATTTGTTTACTCAGGCGTTAAAAGTCACGATCATGCGAGGGATCCTTTATATATCTGTTTGCCATTATACTGATATACAGTAAGATTAATCGTACAACAAGGTATTAGTAATATACCTACATATTTTCAAGACCCTATAGTTAGAGACAGATACACACTTTTCTATAAACACAGACAGACACTGAGTGTGTGAGAGAGAACTCTAGCCAGCAAATAGGTTCTTTAAGGTTCTTCCTTTGACCAGGACACAGATAAATGTGCATAGCGCAGCTGTTTCATTTATAGCTGTCCTGGACCTTTCAGATAAGGCCATTTTTCAGGTTGCCATCCATTAGCACCACAGACTTGCATCCATTAGGCTGCCAAACTCACAGCAAGCTTCATTTAAAGGGCCAGTGTGCACCTCTCCTCTGCTAGAGATCAGACTCAGACACATTTATTGTTCATTGTTAAGTCTCATTCATTTATTGTGATGAATGAGAAGGGCATGGGACGTTTATCCACTACTGGAATATAGCACAGTCGTGGACTGCTTCTATGATTTCTAAATCTTTTCTGGAGCTTGTTGTAATGAGCATTCTTTAAAAAATTCATATATACTTATTTTTGTTTAAAATGACTTTTGGTATTATGTAAATAATGATAGATTTATGTTTATACATTTGCTTTTAGGCTTTTATCAAATTAAAAAGCTGGATACTAACAAGTGGCTAAATGGGACTACATTGGTTCTCAAAAGAAATGAATCATCATACTGAACACCCTCTTTAACAATCATAATCAAGTTGTCATGTGACTACCTACATTGACAGTTTTCCGTTTCTTTGTTTAATTGAATTTTTGCACACTTTTTACATTAACAATCTAGTCATCCATCTATATCAGCTCATAGGATGTAGCAACCCAGCTCCTGGGGAGCTATTGTTCTGCAGGCTTCTATTCCAACCCTGCTGTAGTGTTTGGAGACCACTGCCCTAATATTTACACGTGTGAAATAGAAGGAACTGTAGTTGTGAGGACTACATATCATGAAGTTAAGACTAATGAACACGTATGTGCTTCTAAAAGAGAGTGCGTGTTAAAGCAGCATGTATTTAGACTGATACAGTGCCTCCTGCCTCACTCAGACTGGACTGAACCAGAGAATCGCTCGTATTACCCAGCATAGTGAGCCACCAACATTTGCTTCATCATAACTCAGAACAGAAAAATCCACATCCAGTGAAGTTTGCAGGGAATCCACACACACATACTTTACACACACACTGTACTGAGTCACGCTTCATGTCTTCTAATAGGTGCTTCTGGCAAACAAAGTCGCGGCAGTCATTAGAACAAGCCACTGTAAATGTCACCTGTTCAAAGCTCACCCTGACTATAATGCCACATACAGCCCTCTCCAATTTCCCCTTTCTTGTTTGTTTTTTGTCCAACTATCAGCCTTTTTGTTCATGTGCCTTTAGACTCACTTAAAACAAACATTTTATGCTCTCAGTTTCATTTGTCTACTAAATATGTCTAACACTGGGCACAGAAGATTATTTTGCAATGTGTTATAATGTATTAAAATGTATTCAATTATGTATTATGTGTTTTATTTTAAACTTGTTTAAATAAAAATACTATTTTAATGTTTTATTATTATTATTATATTTACTTACATAGCTAATAATATAGAATGTTATCTATCCTCATAATAAAACATACATATACGCAATGAAACAATATTTAGTGCTATTTACATAATAAATATACACAGTGGACAATAATATATTATGTAAACAAAATCAAATATAATTTATATATATATATAGATATAGTTTAAATGTGACAATTTATGTCAATGTTATTCTCATTTTTATCTCAAGCATGCTTTTTAGTTTTTAGTAAATCCATTAAGATTTATATAAAAATTATGCCACAAAGGAGGATCATAATTTATGTAATAATGTATTAATTATTTTACAATAAATACTGAAATTATTAATTTCCCTATTTGATTGTATACTATTTTTCCAAAATATAGTAATAGTTCTATGTGAATTTCTGTTTTAAAATAACAAATCTGGTTCAATCTGGAACAAGA
>JAUMHQ010000048.1:19875711-19886919 GCA_032361165.1 Enteromius paludinosus
ATATATATAAATCAAACTGAAAAGCAAAAATAATAAATGAAGGAATCTTTTAAAAAAGTTTTATGACAACTTTTTATAATAAAAATTTGAAATATGTTACTTCTCTTAGAAATCAACCCTAGAGACCCATATGGTCAATGCTAAATGAGTTGTATTATAGAGAAAAGGAAGAAACGGATAAAGAGAAGTGGGAGGCAGACAAAGAGAACAGATACTTTCTTCCTTGCCCCCTTCTCAAGGTCTTTGCTGGAGTCGGGTGTCCAAGATCCTTCCCACAATCCAACGAGGCACTATAAATTCCACCCGGCCGCACCGGATGTGTTTCTCTCTGTGACGACTTTTACTGCGTTCCCACACACAGAGGTGGTAAAAAAACGATTGATTTACACACTTGATGATAAATACAGCAGGCTAGTCACACTGTGAGCAATTTTATCCAGCATGGAGATGGAAACCAGGATCAGAGCTCTGATGGGCACCCAAAGGAAATTGCTGACAAATGCATGGCCGGTGTTCCTGAACGAGTGCCATGAAGTGAAATTAATGTGTGCGAGTGAAGTGGGGTGAATAAGGAAGGATTAATGTTAAAAAGGTGTCATACACCAGTAAACATCCAGGAAAGGCTTTTTTTATCGTGTTTGTTATGTATTATGTTTGCTACTGTTGGGCCTACATCTCTTTATAGACTCTTAAAGGGATAGTTCACTCATTTTACTTTGTTTACATAATATGTAAATATGTGTAAATGGTTTCTAAATATATATTGAAAGTGTGTGTATTTATATAAATAAGGGCCTTTCCCACCACAGAAATCGTATCGTAGTATCCAAACTAATTGTGGAACTTTTTGGCGTTCACACCAGAGGAACTAGGAACGAGTTTAGTTTCAGGTACTCAGGAACTACATCAGCTCCTACTCCAGGGTAGGGTCTAAAAAAGTACTTGGAACTATCAGTGATGTAAGTGTACGCTGATTGGCTAAATGCCTACGAAAACGCAGAGACATGCCATGATTTAAAACGCTTTGATACGATTTGAAACGATTTGAAACATATACTGACATAGAAATTGTATCAATTTTTGTTTCCCTTGTTGTACGCCACCTGCAAATGGCATCACTGTCAACTGGCTTACGTCCCTTCTTAGTACCCACTGTCAGTGTGAATACAACTCTTCAAATGGTACTGGGAAATAGTTCACGCAAAATCATCCTAGTACTGTACTTTTAGTTCTGGAACTAAAGCAGTGCGAAAGGCCCTAAAATGAATATACACAGAATGCAAACATATATTATGCAAATAATGACTTGTATGGCAGCACCTCTTTTTTCCTTACAAGATGTTTTGCTTGATGTCTATGCTCTTTGTAATGGGACAAGCTCCAGAATTATTTTATGTAAATTTTATTGTATGGAAAAGATAGTATTACAGCACAGTCTCATGACCAATTTGTACGTATTCTACGAGGTGGCTAATTCATACAAATTCGTATGACCTTTGTACGATTTGTCTAAAACCTAAAAAGTGAGGGGTAGGTTTAGGGGTGGGATTAGTTGTAGGTCATTCGTACAAATTCATACATATTGGCAACTTATGCATGAATTTGAGCTAGGTCGTAAGAATTTTTTAAGAAATTGTTGTGAGATTGGGCTTAGTAGTATGATAACATCTACATAATGAATACATGAGTTTGGACATATGAGGGTGAGTAAACCAACAGTATTGTCATTTGTGAGTGAACTATTCTTTTCGATATTTTGGCCCCATGAGAATAATGTGGATTTCAGCTATTGGGGTAAATTCAGGGTTCAATCCAGTTGGTGATTGAGAGGAATGCGATTTTTTTCAATATAGTGCGTGTTTGTTACAGAAAGCACCATGGCTGATTCTGCTCTCATGTCTATCTTTATGGCTGTCTGTCTCTTGGAGGTTTACAAACGTATTTGGCAGGCTTTCCTTCTGGCAGCTGGGCACAATGGTTTGGCATTGGCAGAACCAGAATATGCTTCATTCTCCCAGAGCCAGTGTAATTCTAATTTATGTGCTCTGGGGATCCATCGTCTTTCCAATAAAAGCCATTTAACAGATGATTCCAGCTGTCTTTGATTGCATTCAAGTAGGGGCCCAGTCAAGGGACAAAATCCACAGACTCCTAGTTTTGAGTTAAAGGAACGTTTTGGGTTAAGTAGAAGTCAGCTTCCATCATTTGTCATAAAAGCATCTGTGACGTAACTCAGCTTGCCATAGAAAATAACACTGACTTGTCCTTCAGTTTGTGAAAATACATAAAATCATGTTTTACATCATTGGAACAAGCTACAAGCTGAAATATGAAGCTTATTTCTCTATGTAAGAGTGATTGTGTTAATATTTCTTCTGAATGACATGCAAGATTAATCAGGCGTTTTGTTACAATAGTGTATGCCAAAAATGTTAAGTTTAATATTTTAATTTTAATATGTTTTAATGTTAATTTTAAGGACATTTTCCTACTTTTATATAATAAACAGCGTGTGTTCAATTTAAAGAACCTTTTACTTCGACCTTTGTGGATCCAAAAAAACTGGTTAACCCTTGAGCTGATTGTTTGACTCAGTCCCTTCCTGTTTGTGCAGCTGTGCACAGAAAGAGAAGATCGAGAGAATGAGCGACAGCGACAGCGAGAGGATATGAGCATCGTGGAGGTGCAAACAGAAAGTGTGACCCGTGACCCTTGAGAAAGAATAACATGCTCAGCTCAGGGTGAGGAGAAGATGACCTTCTCTGATTGGTCACTGCTGAAGCGTTAAGCCCTTTGAGATGCAGTCAGCTCTGAAAGACATCAGCCGCCTTTCATCACGTTTCCCTTTACATTGCGTTTGTGGAGTGGCAACAAGTGGTTTGCCATTCAACCATGTATATTGAATTCTGTATACAAACCTGAAATCATTTCAATCGTTCTCATTTTATGGGAAATTACTCACAATTAGTTTTTTTCAGTAGTCAACTCAGTTCTATTATCAACTATTATCTTCAAACACTTAATTCTGATGGTCCCCCACAGAAGAAGGACATATATACAGATTTGAAATGACATGAGAGTGAGTAATTGATGACAGAAATTTAGTTTTTTTTGGAGAACTGTCCCTTTAAGTGTTAATTTGATGGTGTGCAGTTGTAGCAGTGGTCAGTTGGTGGCAGTGTGTGTGTGAGAAATGTGAGAGGGCATTACGGTCGCCCTCATCTCTACCTCCACTGCCCTCAGACAGCGTACAGGTGCTGCAAGTCAGGGCTCAATTTAACAAATGTGCATGTGTCTGTGAGCTGCCCAAAAGGGGACGGCGGATCACATTACATTATCCTCAGAGTCTCAAAGGGTTAAGAGCTGTCAGCCACTGTAGTCATTAAGTCCTTCAGAAGTACACAGTAAATCAGAGAGGAGACCTCCACAGCTGCTCCAATCCTCCTCTCAACCCGTGCTAATGTGTGTGTGTGCTAAAAAAAACATTCAAAATGACACTTATAATATGTTTGTGAATGAAGGAGCACTCAGGATGGGAAGTATTTTTCTTGTTTACATTTTCAAACTATGAACAGAAAAATAGTTTTTTTTGTATTCACATGTAATAAATAGGTCTTGTTTGCTGGGAAGTGCTCATTTTTGTTTCTATTCAGATTTTACAGATTTTACAGATTAAATTTACTGGTCAAAATATTTTACTTAACCAACCTGATCTCACGGCAATCAACACATATTTTATGAAGTAGTTCATACAAATTTGTACAACCTCAACAACAAATTTCTGCAATTTTTGCTAAATCGTACCAACACAGTTTCACGAGCAATTCATACGTATTACAAGGTGGCAAATTTGTGCTAATTCGTACAACCTCATATGATTTGTTTACTGACATGTACGAAAGTCATGTGCAGTTGAAAGGCGGTTTGAGGTGGCATGAATTAATACAAATTAGCATGAATTACCTACCTCGAATTGGCTGTGTTGACTTATATAACTAACAAAATCTCACAACACTACAACATACTGTATATAACATAGGATATTTTTTCATCCTAACATTGTTTTTAAATGTATGGGATGTATGGGTAAATCCTCATCAAGCATGGAGTTTTTTTTGCGATGGACTATTAATCTAATCAAGCTTTTGCCATATGAATAGGTTTAAGAATTGCGAAGCATTGTCTTTCTTAATGACATGTGTTATTGTTATTTTATGTTCATATGAATTTTAGTATTTTATTTATTATGGACATCATTTTTATCCATTTTAATGGTGTTGAAAGTGCTCACAAGAGTTGAGTTGAATTGAGTAATGATGTATATATACATTAATTCATAGTAATTCAGAAATTTGCCACATGCAAGAATTAAACGCATATTTTTGAACTAGTAACAGCAGGAGGGCTGTTTGTAAGAAATATACAGCTCTTAATCATATGGAGGCATAAGGAGGTACTAGAAACATGCATTTATTTTCTTAAAATTTAATCTTTCATCACATTTGCATAATTTGAATAAAAAACTAAATTTTCCTTTTTGTTTCAGTACTGTAGGAATCCTAAAAGAGCTAAATCAGGAAGGTTAAGTCTACTGTATCAGATTTGATGCACAAACTACACAAATTGATATGATAAAGCCTCTAAGCTTCTTGATCAAAACCGTGCTGGAAAAGAAGATCTTCTACATCTGCCCTTTATATACAGTAGCAAGTAAAAGACTTCCAGAACATCTACCTTCAGGTCTTCGTGTTTTTGTTTTTTTTGCTGTGAATCTTAACTGAGGTGTCCTTAAACGTAACTCACTATATTATACTGTATTAGCAATAAAGTATCCAATGTGACACTCAACATTTGACGACTATTATTTCAAGCCAGGCGTCAAAACTGCAGGACATTCTCCAAAACCTTAGAATTTGCAACCACTTACTGAAAAGTAATCAAAAGCAAACAAATAAAAATATTTGGTGTGATTTAATGATCAAAGATAGTCCACAATATGGATTTCTCAGCAGCTCTGTCAGAGGCTGAGGTTGTGATTGTTGCTCGGGATCTGTAGAAGACAAGTGGTTTGGACGTGTTTAGTGATTTTGGCAGGCGGCGCTCTGGGTTTGGCAACAGCTGACCCTATTTTACACTTCACACTGAGCAGCAGTTTTATGGAAACACAGCGCTCTCCTCTTCACCCTTCCAAACCCAACACACACCGCAGGGGCATCGCTCATTCTGTGGTCTGTGTGTGAGGCTGCTGTTGCACGGAACTTCCTGTGTGGTGTGTGTGTGTGTGCGTGTCCGTGTGTGTCCTCACCAAACTCTCTCACTCATTAGAGCTCTGAATGAGCCACCTGTGTGTCTCAGTTGGGCAGTAACTCCATCTGCTGCCCCACTAATCTACTCAAAGAAAAACGAATAAGAGAGAGATAGACAGACACAGAGAAAGAGAATGTGACAGATCATTTATCACAGACGGAGGAGACTGATGGCTGTCCCAAAACTTTTTCATCAATGGACAATATTCTTTTTTTTCATTAGGATAACGTGTTTGTAATCATATAAAAGGTTTTTAGAACTACAGATACTTCTGTGTGTCAAGGGTTGATTTGTTGTTAAAACTTCTGGCAACAACTTGTGTCAGGGTTATGTTTAGTACTTGTCCTAGTTTTACCTTTATTCACTTCATTTTAGGGTCTCGTAGTTGCTTAGCATGCAACACATCACTCTACAACCTGAACTACACCAACACTGAGTCAGTGTAGTATAGTATAGTAAACGCTCTGATGGGTCATACTTCACTGCTATGTACAAACGACTTACAGTGGGTACAGAAAGTACTCGGACTCCCTTAAATTTTTCACTCTTTGTTATATTGCAGCCCTTTGCTAAAATCATCAAGTTATTTTTTTCCTCTTTAATGTACACACAGCACCCCAAATTGAAAGAAAAAAACTGAATTGTTGACATTTTCACAGATTTATTAAAAAGGAAAAACTGAAATATCACATGGTCCTAAGTATTGCTTAGTATTTAGTAGAAGCACCCTTTTGATCGAATACAGTCGTGAGTCTTTTCTTGGAAAGATGCAACAGGTTTTCCACAGCTGGATTTGGGGATCCTCTGCCATTCCTCCTTGCAGATCCTCTCCAGTTCTGTCAGGTTGGATGGTAAACGTTGGTGGACAGCCATGATTAGGTCTCTCCAGAGATGCTCAATTGGGTTTATGTCAGGGCCCTGGTTGGGGCATTCAAGAACAGTAACAGAGTTGTTGTAAAGCCACTGTTATTTTAGCTGTGCACTTTGTCTTGTTGTCTTGTTGGAAGGTAAACCTTCAGCCCAGTCTTAGGTCCTGAGCACTCTGGAAAAGGTTTTCGTCCAGGACATCCCTGTACTTGGCAGCATTCATCTTTTCCTCGATTGCAACCAGTCGTCTGGTCCCTGCAGCTGAAAAACACCCCCACAGCATGATGCTGCCACCACCGTGCTTCACAGTTGGGACTGTATTGGACAGGTGATGAGCAGTGCCTGGTTTTCTCCACACATACCGCTTAGAATTAAGGCCACAAAGTTCTATCTTGGTCTCATCAGACCAGAGAATCTTATTTCTCACCATCTTGGAGTCCTTCACGTGTCTTTTAGCACACTTCATGCAGGCTTTCATGTGTCTGGCACTGAGGAGAGGCTTCCGTCAGCTCCGACTGGTGGAGGGCTGCAGTGATGGTTGACTTTTCTACAACTTTCTCCCATCTCTTGACTGCATCTCTGTAGCCACAGTCATATTTGGGTTCTTCTTTACCTCTCTCACCAAGGCTCTTGGCTCAGTTTGGCCAGACGGCCAGCTCTAGGAAGGGTACTGGTCGTCCCAAACGTCTTCCATTTAAGGATTATGGAGGCCACTGTGCTCTTAGGAACCTTAAGTGCAGTATACATTTTTTTGTAACCTTGACCAGATCTGTATATTGCCACAATTCTGTCTCTTAGCTCTTCAGGCAGTTCCTTTAACCTCATTTCAATGTCAGGTCAACATCAATTGTTGATGTCAACAATTCTGTTTTTCTGTCAATATGGGGTGCTGTGTGTACATTAATGAGGAAAAAATTAACTTAATTGATTTTATCAAATGGCTGCAATATAACAAAGAGTGAAAAATTTAAGGAGGTCTGAATACTTTCGTACCCACTGTCTACGAGCGTATTGGTTGGAGAACATGTTGTCCTATATAAATACACATGTATAAAAACATAATTCATGTGTGGATATAATCCTAGCCAATACCTTAACATAACAACTCCCTCACTAACTATTAATAAGCAGCAAATTAAGCGTTTATTGATGCAAAAGTCATAATTAATGTTTTGTTAATTGCAAGAATTGAACCTTAAAATAAAGTTTGACTATATGTACTGTATGTATATCACTTATTTCTTTGTCCACTATAATTGAAAGCAATGTTACTGTTTTGAGTTACTAAAGACTTTAACAGTGCAAGAGGACAATGTCTATTACAGTCAGTCACAAATTGCATCTGGCCCAATTACTACAACCCAAAACCACACTGAATGTCATCCATTTATGTGAAATACTTTGTCAAACCCAGTTGTTGATACATGAAACATGTTCAAATTAAAATAATTACAGTCCTTTTGTTTGTGTAGATTATACAGCCCACAGAAAATGCTGCTGTAATTGTTGTTTCAAGTGTTGGAGTTGTTGGGAGTGTTTGCCTCTGTTTTTCCCCATCGAAGCACACTTCATTCTACTTCCACATTCAACAAGACTCTGCAGTTATTTGACAGCTGCGGGTCACTACAGTCACTGCACTAAATGAATAAAGGTGAACAGGTCAAAGCTGTTACTGTATCGTGGAATATAACAATGTGGAGTTGACCAGTCGTCATCCACTGCCTCAGTTTTTTTAATGTTTAGGATGTTTGTGTCACTTTCTGTGACATTTGTGACCCGGGGCCCTGGTTAATTTCTAACCCTGGACACAAAAACAGGCCAAATTGGACTAACACCAACATTTAAAAAAATCTAGAGTTAGAGCTAAGGAAAGGGGGAGGAGAAACAAGCGGAAGAATTGGTGAAGCATCTCACAATGAGCTATTGAGCAGATCTAAGTGCTCTCACTGAGCAGATGTGGTGGGTGTATCTGAGCTGCGTGGCACAATCGCTTGCAGTGATTCTGTGAGCGCCGACTAAAGATATGGAATTCATAGGGATAGAAGGAATAATAGCTTGGATGAATTCCAGAACTCCTCCAATGTGATTAGGCCTCTGTGTGCATGTTAAAAAGGCCCTTGTGTGGCGACATTTAGCTGCTGTTACCATGACAATGATGACGTCATCAGTCATTATACATAGGAGGGTATGCCGTGGAATGATCAACCAGTTTTGTGCTTTTTTTAACATTATATGCACAATGTATTGCCCTTAAATGTAGGTGTAAGTATGGAGGTTTTACTGTGAGAGAAATACTTAAACAGAGACTTTTTCAGCTGCCTTGTTGTAGAAGCATGTTTTTAATTTATTTCAGAAAAATATGTTAGTTTCTTGTCACCACATTGAATTTTTTTATAAACATGAAAATCCACATGATCATATTTATACTATTGTCGCTAGTAGAATCCTTGAATACTTAAACAGAGCATGTCGAGTACAATCCCATTTCCAGAGACTACTTTTTTCGCCCAGCTACCTTAGTTCTAGAATATGTTTCTGATTTATTTCAGAAATATATTTTAGTGATTTAAAGGGGAACTGAGAAACCAAAAATCCCTTAATCTCTTGATACAGTGGGTACTGAAATTATTCAGATCCCCTTAAATTTTTCACTGTTTGTTATTGCAGCCATTTGCTAAAATCAAGTATATTTTTCCCCTCATTAATGTACACACAGCACCCCATTTTGACAGAAAAACACAAAATTGTTGAAATTTTTTGCACATTTATTAAAAAAGAAAAACTGAAATATCACATGGTCCTAAATATTCAGACCCTTTGCTCAGTATTTAGTAGAAGCACACTTTTGATCTAATACAGCCATGAGTTTTTTGGGAAAGTTTTTCACACCTGGATTTGGGGATCCTCTCCCATTTCTCCTTGCAGATCCTCTCCAGTTCTGTCAGGTTGGACGGTAAACATTGGTGGACAGCCATTTTTATATCTCTCCAGAGATGCTCAATTGGGTTTAAGTCAGGGCTCTAGGAAGGGTTCGGGTCGTCCCAAATGTCTTACATTTAAGGATTATGGAGGCCACTGTGCTCTTAGGAACCTTAAGAGCAGCAGAATTTTTTTGTAACCATGGCCAGATCTGTGCCTTGACACAATTCTGTCTCTGAGCTCTTCAGGCAGTTCCTTTCACCTCATGATTCTCATTTGCTCTGACATGGATTGTGAGCTGTAAGGTCTTATATAGATGGATGTGTGGCTTTCCTAATCAAGTCTAATCAGAATAATCAAACACAGTTGGACTCAAATGAAGATGTAGAATCATCTCAAGGATGATCAGAAGAAATGGACAGCATCTGAGTTTAATATATGAGTGCCACAGCAAAGGGTCAGAATACTTGTGAATATATGTGATATTTCAGTTTTTCTTTTTTTTTTTTTTTAAATGTCAACAATTCTGTATTTTTCTGTCAATGGGACCCCATGGTCCTGTTCGTACATTAATAAGGGGAAAAAAATAACTTAAATGATTTTAGCAAATGGCTGCAATATAACAAAGGGGTCTGAATACTTTCCGTACTTACTGTATATGCATAATAAATATACACATTACGCATACATATATTATGTAAAAAAACACATTTTGGATGCATTCAATTGTTTGGCAGCACTTGTGGTGTCAGAAACAATGTCATTGGTTCTCATGTTCTGTGACCAAATGTCACTGACATCAAACATGATCTTTCTTAAAGACTTATTTTTGGCATTTTGCTTTCATTTAGATAGGACAGTGTGATGACAGGAAGCAAACTGGGAGAGAGAGGGGGCCAAGATCGTGAAAGGTCCACAAGCTGGTGGACCTTTGCAACGTGCAAAGGCACAGTATGTCGGCACACTCCCCACAATGGTATCAGCAGTGACAGTGTTTCTAATATTTAACCATTTTTATGATGTTTTTGGTGCTTAATTGACATGGTCACTGTGAATTGCATAAAAAAAAGCTACATAAATGTTCTTCACCTTACATCCTCCACTAAAAAAACATCTAACGGGTATGGAACGACATAAGGGTAAATAAATAATGAAAGAACATTCATTTTTATCTGAACTATTCCTTTAATGTTTACTCTGACAAACTGCATTTGCTCTTTTATGTTGCAGCAATTTGGTGTTTTGCTGCTAGACGTCGAGGGGTGTTTGGTCCACAGAAGCAGGGCTCAGAGCAGTGCAGGACAGACGAGCGAGTCTCTCTCTTTCTCTGTCTCGTACTGCAGCCTGCCGAAAGGGAAAGCCAGGGCAACCGCAAACTACAGTGAACACACAGTCTCGCTGGAGCCAGAGAGAGACACAGAGACAGAAAGAGCATGCAGGAGCGCAGACAGGCAGGGAATTACAGAGGGGGAGGGAGGAAGAGCCAGGGAATGAACACAAAGGCTCTGTTCCAAAACACAGTCAGCAGCCTACACAGGTAGGTGGCACTTTAAGGCATCATAGACATGCTCTAGACAGCATGATCAGGCAGCCTTCGAAGATGACTCATTTTTGAGTCATCAGAACTCCCTAAAACATTTATATTGAAATAAATATTTTATATCTATAATATATATATATATATATATATATATATATACAGCTCTGGAAAAAAATAAGAGACCACTGCAGAAAAATCTGTTTCTTTTGGGTTTTATTCTTAAAACTGTTAATCTCACCAATACAAAACAATGCATGTTTGTTTCATTTTTTGTGAAGTGCCACCTTTGAAATATTAAGGATAGAAGCAACTTGACACTCACTGAATCCTTGTGCCAGTAAAGCTAGGATTGAGGCCTTTTTTTCTTGATTTAAAACCTTTCTTTTTACTGTTTTTGTTTAGTGTTTATTTTTAAATGTCTAATTACTTTTGAAAGACTTTTGGTATTTTTACCATCCAACTGGCTGGACACTGCAAGAGGATAGTGTTGATTATAGTAGTGCTTTTTATACTTTTCCCATTAAATACAATTGGATTCAGGTGCTCACCAAATAAGTACCTCAATAAACAGAATG
>JAUMHQ010000048.1:19896008-19940998 GCA_032361165.1 Enteromius paludinosus
CAATCGATGCTATCCGCTAGCAAACTTTAGCGATGTTTTTGCAAACGTTTCTTTACAGAACATCACCGTAAACACAACCACAAGACAGATGGTAATATACATATAGTGAAAAAATGTCATAAAAATCCTTATTAATGGCAAAGATTACTTACATTTATTGCTCGAGTGAGCCGCCATGTTGGAAATTTCTCTTAGCCCTCTTAGGTCCCGAAAAATCTTCGTTTCGAAGGGCTATCTAGCCCTTCCCCTTACCTCAAGAATTGAGAGACCTCTACCCCTACATGTGAACGCGCCAAACGGAGGGGTAGGGGAAAGTGTAGGGGTAAGGGGTAAAATTGGGATTGGGCCTAAATGTTTAACGGTAAATTCCTGTAAAATTTCTGTGACATTCCCAGAATTCCCTCCATTGCAATTAAAATTTTGTTTGAATTTGATGTTTTTTGTTTGAAATAACTAACTTCTCAGTGTTTTCTTCTCAGAAAGAAATTTGAGTTTAATGAGTCTCACCATGATGGTGTTTAGTGTTTGTGTGAATGACACTGAGCACCTCCATTATATGTTTAAATGCTGCTTGTGGTGGGCTTCCAGTAGGTTCGTAATGTGATTCTTATCACCACCTGCATTTGGTGCTTATCAGTGTATTTCAAAGATACAAAACAGATTTCAGTACTTTAATAGCTTGGCATATTAACATTATATCAGTTAACGAAATAACGGAATTTAAATGTAAATTTAACTAAAATTGTAAAACCTTGTTACCATATATTTTACGGACACATTCCGGCAATCATAGATGCCAATTTTTTTACCGTAAATTTTACGGATTTTTTTATTACAGTGTGTATATTAACCATGAACACAACCCTCACAGAAAACATTCTGCACATACAAACATAATTTAGCATGATTTATAAGCTTTTTTCCTACATATTATCCCCATATGATCAAACATTTCTATCACTGTTGGGATATTTTAAACCCCCTGAACCACACACACACACACACACAAAATTTTATATTGACTTTTATATTTTAAATTAAAACCGACCCATTCACTTTGTTTTTAAACTATTTAATAATAATCCCTGGTCTTATCCAAAGTGTTGTAGAAGTACTCCACCAAATAATCAAATTCCAAGTCCAAAGATTTTTTTAATGTGATATTTATTCATAAGCCCTCTATAAAAAAATTGTAATACTAAACCACGTTTACAGTCGATACTCATAAAGTATTTTTTTTTTTTTTGTAAAATGTTTACCCCAAAATCAAACCTTACTTTACACATGTACAATCTTTACAATGTTTCAAAGCAAAAAGAGAGAAAAAAAAATATAATGGAACAAAATAAACATATAAAGATATACATAATTTTTCATTTAACAAAGTTATAACATCTCATTTATCAGAGATTCTCGGACAAGCGGAATATTAAGTACACGCCTTGCGGCATTTAAAGAAAGCTGCTTAATAGGACAGACGTTCCTGCGTCCTCCTTATCACTTCCTGTTACCCACCAGCCTTTGCAAAAAGCTTAGAAATGCTGAGTGCCGTTCAAATATTTAGCCAAAGTAGTATTGCACCTTTGCCATGAACAAGTGACCTGCTCTTGTAACATATCAGACGTGCTGACCTGAATACCCTTGTTCCCTCCGCAACAAAACACTTTGACCTTCATTTGGGAACACTAATTAAGTTTCTCCTCTGATTTAAAAGGAGATTGTAACCAACAGCAACTCTGAATCTGTGTGTAACCGCTAGAGCTGTGCGACATACAGACAGGTCCTTACATAATACGCATGCTTAACGTATGCTAAGTACATTCACAACTTTATCCAGTGCCCTCTTGCGTCAAAACAGTCAAACATAAAGGCAGAGTTCAAAAAGGCACGCACACACACACACATACTGTAAATACAACGATAAACTATTAATGGGGAACAAGTCATAAACACAGGCTATGTTCAAAATTGTGTGAATACTGCGCTGTTTATACTGTTCGCAAAAATCATCGAAAAATAAAAGTCCAGTTTTATGTGTAATTCACAAATAATTAGTCAGGAAAGAGAGAGCTGATACTTGTTCGATAGTCACACTGAATATGGAAGGTCAAGTTGAGCGCACTGCATTGTGGGATACAGAATTCCAAGCTGAATGTATACTGCACATTTTGGCAATGTAGTAGCTCATCCAGGTATTCTATACATACATAAATATGGATATTGTGCACAGTATACATACATGCATAAGAAAAGTGTGCTACTCCAAGCACATAAGCTTTTCTTTCAGGCTCTCTGCAATAAGCAAATGACAAGGCCAAATGTGGCATTGGGGAGACTCTAGAAGTCTGAAAGGATGGGGGTGAACGGTCAGGAAACCGTCACTTCCCCTGCAGGGCCGAAGCTGATATTAATGGGGTGACAGGAGGTGAAGGTCTGACTGTAGCTCGAGCCGTATGCATGTTAGTACGACACTTCTGGGTCAAATAGATCCCGGCAAATAAGACATCTTCATCATGATCTATTGGTTTTGTAACGAAACAGTAACACTGGCAATAAATAAACACTAATGATAAAACATCAACATAATACTTGTACAACACAGTGAAGATTGCATAATCAGAAATGACTATTTTTGGCACAAAAGAAGAATGCTATGATTGTGTGAGCCTTTCAAAACAGTGGATGCTCCTTCATGCATGAACGCGATTGTCCCTCACAGTGAAAAATGAGCGCATGGAGTACAGTCTGACTGTACGCCAACTTCTTTATGAACTCCAGCTGTGCCTAGTGTTCTAGCGATCCTGATTCTGGGATACTAAGATGAAGAATCAGGTGTATTTCACCATTAATTGAAATACTCCTTTTGATGGGTGCTAAATTTAAAAATGCAGTAAAATCAAAGCAAAGAAATATGTAAATACAGTGCAGGATGCATTTGAAACAGAAAAAATGCACCAGATACAGTAATAACACAATTCAGAGTTCCTTCTGGTATTATATACCAGTTTTTAAGGTGAATCACACAAATTAGGCAGACCTTCTGATTTTCATTACTGTGTTATGGTAATGAGAATGACATTGTGTTTAATGTCACTATGCATCAGTTTAAATGGTCCTAAAATCAGGCTTTGTGATTTCGTCCTGATTTTATGGAATATGACCTGGACATTTCTTTGAGTTTCACCATTTAACTTAAAAAAAACAAAAAAACTGATTCGATTTAGCCACTGAATGTCAAACCTGTAGAACCATTTTAAGGTGTCAATACTTTTTTCCCCTTTGTTTTAAATGGTTACTCTACCCCAAAATTTACGTTTTGTTATAAATCACTTGTCGTTAACATTAAAGTGTTTTGAGTCTGCTAACAAAGCAACCAAAAAAAAAAAAAAAGTAAAGTAAGACATTAGAGGAACAAATGCCCAAAGTGCAGCCAAATAAAGGATGGTGCCCTGTGTAACCCCTCTCCCTGAAAGAGAAAGCAGGGCAGGGACTCTCTCACTGTATCAGCAGGCCGTGTGCAGTGCAATGCATACATCCTCAGTTCACCCTCTCACAGAAATCAACAACTACTGTATCACCCACTTATACAAAAATAAATCAATCAGAACATGGTAAGATAAGCCTCTGTACATTACACTTATATAAAATAGCTTCAAATATTTACATATAGACAACAACAAAGAAAACACAAAAAAAAAAAAACCAAAAAACACCAGCAACCTGTTCTGTACAATATACACCTGAATAAAAAGACATGTTAAGAGGTACTGAAGTGTATGGCTTGATAGGAAATACATCCCTATATATACATAAATGAACTTAATATATATTTAGATCTATATGTACTTAAATATCCCTGGAATCATGAAAGTGACGTGCGGAGATAGCCCAACACCGCCACTGCCTACAACATGGCTCAAGTCTTCATAAACAACCGCCATGTTCTCCAAACCAAGAGTTTTGCTTTGGTGATCTAAGATCAGGTAACCGTTCATACAAAATTAGATCCACAACATGTCCTTTAGAAAACCTCAGGAGAGAATTAGGACCATGGACAAACTGCATCTACTGTACTTTAAGGTATCGCTAGGAGGAGCATGCACATATCTCCCCAGAGTAGACCGAGTTTGTGGGTATGAGAGTGGTTAGTCTACTTCCTGCTCCTTTTGTCAGAAAGTCCAGCCTCTTATTTGCAGTGCAACATCTCTGACGTGGACCAAAGACAACTCAGTAGTATACGCAGGCATGCAAGTCCAGTGCTAACAAAGTATGGACATCCCGTCTGCAGTGAGCAGTTGGCCACTGGTGGGGTCGTAAGTGCCGGCCAGGTAGTACAGGTCATGATAGCTCCCATCAGACTTCCTGTTGTGGGTCAATCGCTCGTATTCCTCCCGTGTGACCACCTGACACTTATGAGAGATTGTCTGGACGTCGTTTTCATCCTCATGGCATGACTGGTACAGAGCATGCTGGAAACAATGAAAAGTTAGCATTTAAATTTTCTTTTAACATCTCTTGATATCTGACAATATTAACATTTCAATAGTAACTGTCAAAACTAACACCTGACTCGACATATGAAAAAACATCGAACAGCACTTCTAGCTTTAATTAGTTATCACCTTGGTGCTAATTTATGATTAAATATGTATATCGTCTAAATGTACTGACAGGCATGCATATATTTGGATACTTACCTTGCCATCACGATGTCTCTTGCCTAGCTTTGTTTCTTCAGGGTGGTAGAACCACTGGACCTTCACGACCATGCTGCTCTGCCATGATTCCCAGAAACTCTCAATGCGGCCGATTAACGGCAGATGAGGCTGCCCAGTAGAAAGGAACACAGCACAGTCTCCTACTCGCACCATGTCCTTGCCACGCACTATGGCCTTGTAGAAAAGCTTCCGGGCCTTTCCCTTCAGTCCACGGCGCTAATGTGATAAAGAGAGCTTCAGATATTTTGCAGATGCAAGTATTTAATTGGTTTAAAGGTAAAGTTTAGGTGAAAAGATAATCGTGTTTGCAAGGCCCATCTGCTATTATCTGCACTATAATTAAAAGGATACTCCACCCCAAGGTGAAAATTTTGTCTTTTCACACTTAACCCCATGTCGTTCCAATCCCATAAAAACATTGTTAATTCTCAGAATCAAAATGTAAGATATTTAGGATAAGAACCGGGAGGCTTGTGACTGTCCCATTGACTGCCAAGTAATAAACATTGTTAAAACAGTACATCTGCCATTAGTGGTTCAATCTGAATTTCAAGGAGCAACAAGAACTGTCACCATAGCACCATTTTGGGGAGTATTCAATGAACTCAGCTGCAACACAAGGGTACGTTTTCTACGTGGCAACTAAGAGGGAATTGTTCTCGTCACTTCATAACGTTACGGTTGAACCACTGATGACAGATGGACTATTCTGATGATGTCTTTCGATACTTTTTCTGGACAGTGTTTATTAAATGGCAATCAATCGGAATTTATTACTAAATTAATGTAAAAAGCAATTGTCTTTTTAAAAATGACTCACTTGCGTGGGGTTTCCTGACCACCTCCACAGCTGTCTAGATGGCAGGATGGGTGACACTCTGGGTTTGGTCTGGTCTGCTAGAAGCCTTTGCTTCTTAACCAGATCTTTCATGGTTTTGGATTGTGAACTGGGATACTCCTTCCTCTTCTGTGGCTTGCTGTTAGTACTGTGGTTGCTATGCCCACCTTTGGCACTGGACACTGCCACAGCTTTGGCCACAAAGGAGTGCCGTGGGGGTCCCACGGGGGGATCAGGGGTCTGGAGCAAAGAATGGTGGGGGGTCAAGCAGCTTTGGAGCAACAGCGTGGAGCTTTCCTCGTCCTCCGAGCTGTAAGATGAGTCATTTTCAGAAGAGCACAGACTGGAACTCGACAGAGAGCCTGAGCTGGAAGAGCTGGAAGAACCTGAGGAAGATGATGAGACTGAGATGCGTGAGAGAAAACGGCCAGCTGTTCTCAAACCTCCAGAGGCAGAAGCAAGTGCAGCACGGCCCGTCCTCCTTTCCACTTCTTCCTCTTCCTCATCCATGTCTGAGTAAGAGCTGTTGCAGTCCCTGTGGCAGCCAAGGTTCAAGTCTCCATACTCGTTCATGCGCAATGATGCTGAGGGCTTCCTCTGGACTGCTGCTCCTTTCAGTAGGAGCTCTGCTCGGGAGCCATCTCCTTTCCTGTTGTCCTTGACCAGCAGAACTGGGTGTGAGTAAGCCTCTGCCCTGGGCAAACCACCCACCCCATTGGAGCCAAATCCTGAAGCTCCCAGCAACAGGAGAGCCTTACTGTTTTTAGTTATAGGAGATGTTACTCCTTCATGGTCCAATTTAACTAGAAATTCGGTTTTCTTGCCCCGAGGTGGTGCTGGCTCCTCAGTCCTCTTCTTTTGACCATAAGAACTGTTCTTGCCCTCCAGTGAAATCCCAGATGTCTGGCTTCCAAAGGATGAATAACCATTAGCTATGCTGCTGAAGGAGTCAACCTCAAAAGAGCTACTGCTAAAAAGGCCCTTGGTTGGTGCCGTCATTGAAGATGAAGGTCGAGAAGATGTTTCCACCACTCTGCCTTTCAAAGCCTTCTTCGAGGCTGAGCCATTCAGTTGGAAAAAGTTAACAGGCATTCTCTTCCTGGGTGCAGCCAATAATGGCCATGTCACAGCAGGTGCTGAGCTCTTGGCTACACTGTCTGAGAGAGACTTCTTTAGCCCTGAACCTTTAGGCCTCCCTTTAAAGAAAAGTTAAACGTTTACAATAAGCATGATTAATATTCTTAGAAAGCAATTTTTGAATCAGAGCACATTTGAAAAGCTGTCTAGATAGGTAGCCTACTGGGTTTTGAGACTAAGAGTAAAATATGGTCTCTAGTGGTTCATTGTAGAAAATCTTACCTGGTCTTCTGACAGACTTCTCTTGAGTTTTGAATCTGTCTTTTCTTGCTGTCCTTTCACTCAGAGTCTTGTTTTCTTGCATGGAGCTATTTTTGTCAAGCTGCCCCTCAGAGATGTGTCCAGGACTCAAATCAGCACCTGAAAGGCCAGAGGTGGTGTAATTAAATTTTTTTATTTACAATACATGTCAACTATACATGACGTAAGAATCCATGATAGAAGCTCAGTTCCAAGTTCTAGTGAACTACCAACCTATAGGCAGCATTTAAAGGCACCATTTGTAATAAAAGGCAGCTTCTCAGTTACCTGCTCATGCTAAAATCATGTTTAGCAATTCCAGATAAGGCAATTCCATTGCAACATTGTCTACTTTGCAGATTTGCAATTAGTATAATATTGGTAGCTAATTTCAAATGATATGAGCAGTTGACTAGTTGTCTCTGCTGGTTGAATCTGTATTTAAGATGCCTTTCGAGGACCATCACCCAAATCACTGCAGGGTAAGATGCTTAGAACAGAGCTAATCAGAATGTCAAGTGAGGTAGAACTATAAAAAAGTTGATACCTACATTGGATTTGGTAACCAGGAGGAAGAAAGCGAATATTGGAGAGAGAGATCCACCCTCTATCTCCATCATCAAACTCCACCATAACCCCACCAGGTTTAGATTCATCACCTCCTAGAAGATGGCCAGAAATAGTTAATTCAATTGAAAGGCTTTACAGTGGTGCTTTAACCCTTGGATTGATATGTGATATTTTGGAAGAAAACACATTATTTGATTAGAAGTCTATGTCTATGCCTTACCCCTTCGCACATATCCTGGGTAAAGACAACGTGAGCGCTCACTCCAGTAAGCACACACTCTTGTCCCTTCTTTTAGCACAGCCTCAGTGTCAGGGCGTACATCCAGTACCTAACACACACAGGAACAAACTTCTGTCAGGCAATGCCAGTGAAAGTGGTTTTGGACTCCAAGCATGATAAATGACACACACACACACACACACACACAGAAGTCAATCAGTAAAGCTCTTATGAAAGCAGCATTTATCTCATGCCAGCATGTTAGGGCTGAAAGCCACGGAAGCGGAGGTGCGGTAAACACTAACTTGCTGAGTAATAATGAGGAGTGTGTGAATGGATCGACTGTGATTGCAGGTTTGCAGCGTTTCCCTGTCTAACAGAGCACCCAGATCCCCCCATTCAGCTCAAACCCCTTTCAGGTTTCTTTAATTTACTGTTGCTATGGTAACAGGCGCTCTCTGACTGATGGGATGTGAAGCTGGAAGGTTGTGCGCGTAGATTGGTGTCAAAGGTACATGGTGGAATGGAACGCTCTGGAAAGTGGAAGTTCAGTGTAATTAGAGACAGCTGCTGTTGACCGTTTACACAATGAAACAGCTGAATAACAAGTGTGTGTGTGTGTGTGTGAAAGAGAGAGAGAGAGACAGAGACCCAACCATAAAAAATTATTACAAAAATAAAAATTCTAATATTAAACTGTATTGCATTAACATATGTTGTATGTATAGATAAAATTGTATCTGTGGTATACGTGAATACACAGTATAGACTGACTGCTAAAAGACTAAGAGTAAGACAAATTCAATAAGGGTCCCACTTTATATTAAGTGTCCCTAATACCTGTGTACTTACATAGTAACTAGATGTGTCTGGAACAGGGGGTGATCAGGGGGTGTAGTTGGGTAAAAAATTTACATACTGTAAATGAAGACATGTACTAATGGTGAACGCACCCAACGTCGTAATAACAACTCGTCAGCTCGTAAGTACAAACGACCGAGGAGGACTTGAACGCAGCAAAGGTCAATGTTTTGTGTCAGTGATCCTTCTGAAGACTGTTAAATGTCGAAAACAAGTGTGTCAACACCACTGATCTCTCCAAACACACGAAGGAAATGGGTTACAAGCAAAACTGAACGGGTGCCAATAATGCACTGCGGTTTACACTGTGTAATTACAGTGCATTGGCTTAGATTAACTGTAATGTTATTATAACCTGTATAACTAAGGTTGAGGGAGGGTATCCCTCCCATTGGGTGCGCACAGAAGATGTATCCTTTGTCTTCAAAAACACCTACTGTAGATGGAAGCTAAATGAGACAGGACAGCTTTTGGGACACATAGTCTTATTGCCAGTAACCCATATAATTGGCTATGACTGTTTTCAAGCAGGATTGTATGGTTAGGAAATGTCATATTGGTTTGCAATGATTGTGAGTAAATGGTGATCCAATACTTATGGTTCAAAATGTTGAAGATACTGTTTAAAGTGCATTTAAAGTCATTGCACTGTGAGGCCGAAAGTTTTTTCGTATTCGTTTTCCTAAAAATGTATCACAGGCAGAAACCTAGAATGCTGAGTCCGAAGCATACTAATTAATCCATTAATTAAGTATTAAAGTACTAAATGGAGTCTTCAAGCAGTGAGGTTGATTTACATAGTGGTTTTCTCACTTCTTAAAAAGAGAAAAAGAAAGGAAATTTTGAAATTCCCCCTCCTTATTAAGGAGCAGTGGATTTTCAAAACTAACTTCAGGATGTCGGTGGCTCAGTTTGATGCTTTGCTAGTGATATTAGAGCCACATATTAAAAAGAAGACCACCAATTTCTTTATACTTGGTGCGTGAGAATCTTGAATGAACTTGGCAATCGCCAATCTAGATTTCGGCATTTGCTCGTACGGTAGCTCCGAAATGTCAAAACACCTCTCAAAATGCTTGCTACAAATGCGAAAAATGCAGAAAATTGAACCTAATCCAAATTTTTTATTGTGGACAAACGTTTTGGAGGCAGTGTGAAAACGTCATTGACATAGCATGAGGTCGTATATATTTTTCAACGTGCCAAATTTCAGACTCAGTGTGCAATTACCTTTACTATCAGTTGTTGACGTGTACATGGACCAACAGTTATAAAAGCGGCCATCTGAATTGCACAAACAAGTCCTAAGTGTACAGTCAGCTGTTCAGGGAAATATGGATTTTCCCTGTTGGAACATTATAGAGGTTTGCTGGATTTCAAAAAATATGAAAGTGCTGGAAAGGCCCAGTGCTCACAGAATAAAGATGGGCTGTGAGCAAGGCGCTGGAGAAAGGTAGATATTGGTGATAGTGTTTTGGTCGCTAAATATTGACAGATGCTCCTCACCAATTTTAACAGGATGCTCTTTCTATGAACAGGGTATAAAAAAAAATTATAATAAAAATGTAGAAATGGGCAGTGCAAAAGGTGTGCTGGAAACGGGACTTTAGGAAATTGTGTATAGAGATCTCAGGAAAGAGGATATTGTTCTGTGCTGCTCTTTAATGGAAGAGGGGATTTTGGAGGATGTGGTGATGTGTGTGGGTCCTGAGAGGCCAAAGCTCAGAGCGTAGGCAGGTTTGTTTGCTGTAAGTGGGAAACTCACGGCTTCCTGCAAGAGTTGCTCCAGGGAGTAGATTCTGGGTCGGTTTCCTCTCTCCCCGTCGATAACAATACTGTAGCTGGAGAGATAGAGCAGAAAGTACAAAGGAGTTATTTTCAGTGGTGTGTGTAATGCTTGGCCGTCCGTGTCAGTCTCCTACGGAGAGCTCACTTTCATTGGCTGTGACTGATTCTCTTCAGCAACACTTTTACTGCCGAACAGAGGACTTTAGAGGAAGTGATGCAGGCTGACTTTTGCATCCAACTAAGGACTGTGGGAAACTAGTGGGTGATAATCACTGCTTATTTAGCTGTGGAGCATAATCCCATTTGGGGTAACATCAATCAAAGTGTCTTGGTGCAAAACACAGCAACAGGAATTTATGATAGCTGTAATACATCAGAATGTTCACCTGCCATTTACAAACAGTGTTGTTGTCGTTCATTTATAGTCCCGCCGATCGATTAATCGCGATTAATCACATCCAAATTTGTAATTTTTCTTTTTTTTGCACAATGTGTGTGAATATTATGTATATATATAAATACACACACACATATATTTTGAAAATATTGACATGTAGTTATATATATACATACACTATATATATATATATTTAATTTAAAAAACTTTTATTAAATATATACATACAAGTATGTGTATTAATATATAGTTAATAATAGTACACACATAAAAATGATTAATTATTTGACAGAACTATAAATCTTTTTGTCATTTTTGGGGTAAAAGTAATAAACTTATATAACTACTAAAATATAACTACTATAAAAAACTTTGAACTAAATAGAAACAGGAAATTAATTAAGTAGAAGCATAAAAATTGCATTATATAAATCAAAATTACAAAAGGAAATATGAAAGGAAATAAAAATACATAAAAATTATTTAGAAAAATTACAAGTACATAACAAAATTAATAAACATTACACTAAAATAAATTATCTGACAATAAAAAAAAATAAAAAATAAATAAAAAACAAAAAAAACAATAAAATGTTCACCTGGGTCTGTCCATAAACTCAGTAAAAAACTGTAAATATTTGGAAATGGTCTTTTGTGTGGATATTATTCAGTGCACTTACACATCAGGTGACTCCAGGGGTTGCACACGAGCAGCATACAGAAGTTCATCTTCTTTGGAAATCAGAACTTTGAGTCCATCTGTCAGAAGCTCTTTGGTCAGAACACAGTTCGGAGGAGCTGCAAGACGAAAAGCAATAACTCAAAATACAGTTTTACATAACCACCGAAGACTTCACATCATGCCTGACAACACCTGTCAGCTGTGGTAAAATCACTACAAGCATCCATTTACCTGGAACACTTCTGCTATTTGAAGACACCTTCCTCTCATCCTCCTCTGAAAAGCTGCTATCCTCACCCAGGTGGAAGCCCTCATCCGCTGCAAAACTCTCCATCAGACGGCTGACCGCTCGACCTTTAGACTGAACCACAGAAGCAGCACAGACACTCAATCGCTTGAAGGAAATGGAGGAAAACTCTTTTCTACGTTCTCCACATTCAGCGAGAAATGTCCTCGCCTTTTCAGACTAAACGTCAGAGCACGTGAACATCACCTTTACATGAAGTCGCTTCTTACTCAGCAAGAGAAGACAAGTGTTAAATGTACCAAAAATTGAGAATGCTTGTGTTTGTGTGTGCGTACCTCTCGAAGTCTGGTTCTCCGAGTGCTGCCGTTATCATCACTGTCTTGCGACTGGGCCTCATTCGACCAGTAAGTTCTCCTCTAAAGTAAGGCAAAAACAAAACTTCATGAGAGTACGTTACTACTAGAGTTGTCCCAAATTAAAAACATCATCAATATGCGATCATTTAGTTTAACCGATCTGCCAATACCAAGTCCTTGTTTTTCTAGAGCTAGGTGGTCTTCCTAAACTATGAAAAATACAGTGCCACTGTACAGAATTGCTTACTGTGGCTCTCAGGATGGAGCTCTTCCGAGTAGCTCTCTTGAGTCTTTCACTGCTGCTGCTGCTGCTGGGAAATGATAGAAGACTGCTACTCTTTCTGTAATGACCCGGCCTGCCCGTGATCCCAGGCCAGCGTTTGTCCTGCAGTCTGGGCCTGCCTGGTCGTCTTCTGACTCCTGGTGGTTTGGAGACAGTTATAGGGATGGATCTACAGGGGGGTGGTCGTTTTACCTTCACGTCCCCATCTGTCACAGCCCGAAACTGAGATCCTGAATGGGTTTCACAAAAATACTAAATGTTAGAATCAACAGGGCAGATGACCTGTAACTGGGCTTTTTGATGGCCTTTACCATAAAGTTCTTGTCGTTCGCGCTTAATTTTCGCCTTCTGATTGGCTTCCAGTTTAACAACGGAGAAAGTGGAAGGGCCTGTAATGGCCGGACTGAACGGCAGATCTCTGAACGCTGGTGCTTTGATGTCTTGGCCTTCCTCACTGCCATAACTGCCTTCCTCTTCATCTTCCTCTGTATCATGAAAATGACATTTCAGAATGTCTGTTCACATCTGACTACAATATAAATACCCAAATATAATATTTTGGAATCACTATAAAGAAATGAATGGCGTACAACTACATCTTGATCTAATTTGGAAATCATTCACTGTGCAAACATTTGTACGCCATATGAATCGGAAAGAACAGAAATCATTGTGGCCGAATCATTCTTGCTTGTTACTTGGGGGAATTTATTAAGGCCAACAGATACAGTATTGATGAGAAGATATATCATCAATATCACTTTTTTTTTAATGTAGCGTCCGTTCATTGGTAACAATATAAACATTCAAAGTGCTATCTAGCTATTCAGCTCGCTGATGATTCTTAAATTCTACTTATATACACAAATATATACATGACTGTTACGGTAATAATGCTATGTTTCTCTCCTTATTTTAAGTTGATAGGTCGGGTCACCTAACTTTTAAAGACCCTGGCAAATGTTTTTACTTGACTGCAGCATGATGATGAAGGCATTTTGTGCTGTGCTTTTCAAACCATCCTATAGTCCTCATCTCAAATCTCACAAAGATCCGCTCAGCACCTAACACATAAATGTTTTCCCATGTACACGCACACACCGCTCTTTTGCTTAATAACAACTTTTCTCAGGGCTGCTTCATTTAAGAATTATTAAAGAGATGAACTGCGTTTGTGTGAAAGAGAAGAGAGACAGGGACCAAGACAGGTGCTGGCACACAGACTCAGAGTGTAGAATAATTTTGACACATTTGAAAGCTTCACTAAGCTTTTCTTACTTTCCCAAGATGACACAAACTGGCTGACTCTCACCTTGCTCAGAGGACTCGCTCTCAGGGGGGGACGTCTCCCCGTCCTCATCCACCTCCTGTACCCTGCCCTGCGGGATCCTGGCCCCTGGCTGCTGCAAACAAGCTGCTGATCCAGGACTTTTCTTCCTTTCCTTTTTAACTGCCACTGGATCGTGCCTCTTCCAGGACTCCTGTGTCCCGCTGTCCCCACTCGTGGCTGGAAATAATTCCATGCATACACAAGTACATCAGAGAAAACCACCATTGATCACACTGCAAGGACAGTTTGTGAAAGTTACGCACCATCATTTAGTCAGAAAGTTTCGAATTTCAATACCAGAAGTGCGCATTTTGGTTATACGTACACCTGCAATTGTTACCTTTAAGGTATACTCCACCCCACAATGAATTCTGTCAATGTATGTCATATTCACAGCTTTGGAACGACATGGGGGTAAGTGATTAACAACAAAATTTTAGGGTAAAGGTAACCCTTTAAAGAGTTTCTGACTCATTTTACCTTTTATGTTGACTATTAGGTTAAGTAAGTTATGTTTTGTCCTGTAGGTAGTATTTACCTGTATCGCTCAGGCTCTCAGACTCATTGGCTGTGCTGAGCTGAGTGGAATCTCTTTTAGAGTTACTATGGCCAGAGTACAGACTCTTAGATGCTGAGGAAAACTCTGGGTCTCTTGACACAGCTCCAGATGAATGTCGTCCACCTGAGACCTTCTGCTTGAGTTGACTTATTTGTTGATCAAGGGGGCTGTTCTTCCGATAAAACTGTGACTTCATCTAAGAGAGAACAATATGAGTAGATATACTGAGGGAATATTCAACATAAAAACTCACTCTGGGCCACTTTTTAAATCCTTCACTAAGCCTCTTGTTTGCATCTCTATATCAATCAATAGCAACCAAAGGTGGTGAAGCTTAGCAAGGGGTTAATAATAAAGCATGAGCTGATTAATAAATACAGAAGTGATGATTGGCTGAGCGAGAGGTCAAAAGACTTGTGTAGACACTGACCTGTGTAGAGCTAAGGCGTCCAAATCCCCGACTGGACAATTTTTTCTTTTTCTTCTGCGACTCTCCACCTCCCCGGTGCTCCTCTGCTAGTGGACTCAGCCCCGCCCCCACCAATCTGGCAATCAAAGAACAACAGAGGCTGTTACAGTCAATGCAGCTCAGAACTGATGGATGTTCTGATTCATGCCAGAGTTCTTTACATGATTATCGCTGTCTTTTTTTGGGAGTCATTGAATCATCCACTCAAAACATTTGTTCACAATTCGCTCGCAAAATAATTCTGACTGTCATAATCATAACAGATTCCACTGCAAAAAATTACCCAATATTTTCAGCTCTGCTCCATCGTTCAGTCTCATTTAGTGATGAGCATATTCACCTAGTAGGTTCAACCAATGAAATCCTACTTCAGAAACTGCACTATAATGCTTTTGTGCGTGCTATCACCAGTCTCGAAATCAGGCACTTCAACAAGCCATAGCGGATGTGAACGAGAAGGATTTGTTTACTTAAAATACTCGTTCAAAATCACTGAGTCATTCATGACCGAAGCACCCCAACAGCTCAGGCAGCAGCGGTTTGAAAAGAGAAAGCAAGAAAGACAGATCACAGAGAGAACGGGGCTTAGCTGCCTCTCAGTGGGCTCAAATTGCTGCCTGCTCTTCCTCTGATGAGTATCGAAAGAATGAAGAAAAAAAAGCATGGTCTTCACACCTCACGCTTGAGGAACTGCCATGAGACGGCCATCCCGCCACTGTTCGAGGACAGTTGCTGGATAAAAAGCCCAGTGTGAATTATCAGGGGAAATTCCTGCTCAAAAAAAGGGGCCGGTTGCTTTGAAAAGACAGAGCGAGCCGTTTGAGGGGACTGCATGTTTGACGCTATTGTTCTTGGTGAATATCAGAGCCCTCGCCGCTGTATTTCCATATCAGTAAGGCAGCTTGTTCCCCTCGGCTCTAAACGCTAGGCTGGGAGAGAATGCCCTTGAATTTCCCTGGAAACCTGCCTGACAGACCGAACGAACGCTAGACCGAAGGCACACAGACAAAAGATTACCTTGCGTCCTCCAGCAAAGGGCTGAGCGCTAGTGTGCCGTCAGTCACATGAGCTGTTTAATCGCCAGTAGACATCTCTAGAGAGGCTGTCTTTGTGGAAACCTAATTGAGATTTTGTTTGCTGTAATGTGCTTCTGCTTACGTAGACCCGGGGGGAAATGCTGTTTTGCTCTTTCGAAGCTCAGGAGACATAAAGGGGGATCTTGGTTGTGTTTAATTTCACTATCATCTATGCCTCACACCTTTAACGATAACAGCTAAGATAACTATAACTATATTAACATCAACAACAATGGACAATAATGTTCTGGGGTGCATTTCCCAAAAGCGTTGTTAGCTGTCTTATGGTCATGAGTTCCACTGAACTCTACTGGTAACTGCAGAACCTGTTTTTACCAAGTGCGACATGTTCCTGGATTAACATCTTTGCTGACCCTGGAACAACACAGGGATTAACCAATCAGATTTGAAGAACCAGTTTATAGATTTGTGAAATTTAGACTTACGATCAGTGTTTGGTGGTTGTACATCATTGTCCATTATCTGTCATTTCCTTTGATATTAGGGATTACTCATGGTTAAGGTGTAGGGATATTGTCAAGGTAAACAGAATTTGATAAGAAATGATTGAGCTTCTCTGATGCTTGGAATCTTGGTAAATCAGAGCTCAGTTTAGGACGTTATTGAGATCTCTTAGATTACCACATTAAGAAAACTTAATATTTGCATATTTGTAGCATGGCTGCTGGTGTGAGCTGGTTTAAGACTGTCCTTGCGTACATGGTCCAGCAGATGACCAGCTCAAACCAGCAGCCATGCTTCAAAACACACCTAACCATAGTATATCATACATATAAATATATATCTTTTTCATGGGTAAAGTCTCCATTTGAGCTCTATTTAATCTCATTGCTGTCCTGGGATGTTAAAGTCTTGAGATATAATGCGACTGGCTGTGTATTGTGCTAGGATGCATCTGTGCCTATTGACACTCAAATAGCCTACTACTTTGTATATGCGCACACAAATACAGAATGTGTTTGTGATTGACAGGCAAGGGGACAGAGGGTGCAACGGAGTGTGTGTTCTTTCCCCGTGAGGTAGGCCCCACCGCGCAACCAACTGACAAACACAACATGACATGGTCCCTCCCCTTGGTGCATACTCACGGCAGCTAATTAAACAGAGCTCTCTCAAACACACACACACACACACACATTGAACATCACTGTAAGGAATTTGAAGCACAGACACACAGTGTCAGACACAAAAACACCCACATACACACAGGATGTGAACTAGAGTTATTACCTACTGACCCACTGCCCTCAATCTCAAAAGGCTAAACGGAAAGCAGCAAGTGACAATGCCTCAATGCAGTCACCTGCAGTAGAGAAAACACGGAACATGTGAACCTGTCTCTTATTAGCTTCTCATTATGCAGTGCAGTGTCGCACTGTGTTACCCCGAGTGCAAAAACAGCAGTACTATCAATAACAATAAACCAAAACAGCACAATTAAAAAAGGGGATTGTAAAGTATTTAAGGATTGTGGTTCAAAGCCTGATTCAACTTAACGTAGCATCTTTATTTGATTTATAAATAAATTCACTTTTAGTTGGCTGGAAGATTACGCATGATAAACAAACCAGCTTAGGTGGCCTGAGGGGAAGTTACTTGTTAAATCTGTTCTTTACCATCAGTTTAGACTTTGTTCACTTGTGCCAATGGCGACATTTCTGCTAAATTATATTACTTTGCATTTTTGCATGTTACTTGACACTTTTAAAGTATTAAACTATCTGCTGAATGCCATTAAAAGCATGTTCAGTTTTATCTGAAACGAATGACTGTGAATCTGGCAAAGTGTGTTGTGTTGGTGGTTCGGGCGTGGGGTTAGGTGTAGGTCAATCATACAAATTCCTACGAATTGGCAACTCGTAAACAAGTATGATGTGGCAAAATGCGTATGAATTCAAACGAGTGAGGTTGTACGAATTTTAGGGCTGTAACGATACAAAAAACCCACGATTCGTTTCGTATCACGATTTTTGACCCATGATTCGGTTCGTATCACAACTTTTTTTCGCGGGGGGTGGGAGAAAAAAACGATTTTTAAAACAATTTGCGCCCGGCTTGGTAATAGATAACGGGGCTCGAGCACACTGAGTAAATACTTGAACCCCTCATTATCGACAACCGAAAATGGTCGCATATCTATGGCGGCAAATCTATGCCAATAATACGCGAGCGCACCACTTATGCTGGCAAATCACATTCGCGAGAGGAAAACAGATCTACACGCAAAGAAATGGGAGGCGCGATTCGCGCGCAATTCAAGGTAGTCACAGGATCGTGGATCTGAGTGTCACGATTTCGGTTTCATATCATGTATCGTTACAGCCCTAACGAATTTGTATGAATTAGCCACCTTATAAAATATGTGCAAATTGCTGCGAAACTGGGCTGGAGGAATGTAGTTCTTTTGTTGTTGGTTGGATTTTTATAATTTAGTTTGTAATATATTTGTTTGTAGTATTTGAGGAGGATTGAAGGGTTACAGATACAAAAATAATTTAGCGCTCCAGCCAATTCATAAATAAATTAAATCATTAATAATTAATTTAAATACATATATTAATTGTTTATTAATCATATTTAAATGTTATTTAAAATTAAAATTATGTTAAAATGTCACTGCACATAGATATGAACAATGATTTTTGCCAAAGGGTGAGTAGCAGCACTGCCCTGAGCACAATAGTAGAAGATCTAGTGTTATGCTGTACACAATGAAAATCTGGCTGCAAGCCTGTTAAATGCTACAAGACACACTGCCCTCCTTTATATATTGTAGACAAACACACATATACACACACGCAAACACACTGCCGTCGGTGAGAGGCCCTGGCTGCCTGCCTGTGCGTCTGGGTGTCACTGTCATATGGAATCACGTTTTGGTAGCTAGTTGGCACGAGGGCAGAGGCAGGCAGGCGGAAACAGAGATGAGGTGACATGACAGTGGGACAGTCGAGAACACAATAAGAGAAAGAGTTTTTTTTGGGGGGGGGGCTACTGTGTACACAGGCAGCTGTCCTCCACAACAGCACACTCACACACTAATTAATTGCGGGGTAAGAATGTGTGTGTCAACGTGGCCTCCTCTTCTCCTGGCCTGCACTGACCCAAGTGCTAAACGACAGGAATCTGTCACATTCCTGGCAATAAAATAGATTAGAGGAGAATTCACAGCGCTCTAATTACATCCTTGGCCTGTTGAATCCCCCCGGGCTGCAGGATAGTCATGCCATTCACATCAACGATTGGCAGACACAGAAGAAGTTTATTGACAGGCGCACACACAGAGTGTACAGTATGTACACAGATTTAGGATACTGTCTTTAAGCCTGTAACAAGCAAAAACACAGTGGAACTCTTGCAAGGAGATATGAAGACACGGACAATCGCTAGTTTTGCACTGCCAAATGCATGTAATGCAATTCAGGCCTAGAACTGATTAGGAAAGATAAAGCCTAACTGGACTTCCTCAGAGGTCAGATGAGTACTCCTGTTTCCTGTTTATAGTTTGTGGAGTCATCTGCTGGGTTGTGCTGATATGCGAGGCTTATCTGCTGTGTGTGTGTGAGATGGCGGCTAAGAGTACATGGGAATAGGAGATACTTACTTTACTTTTTTCTGGGGTTCATTAAGGGCCCCGGAGCCAAGACCAGGGACTGATTTGCGCTTGCGTGGTCTACCAGGGCCACGACGTGCTGGACTGCGAGGAGTCTCCTCTTTCCTGAAGAAAAACATTTTTGCTAAACATTTTTCATTATGAAGTGAGCGCACAAAGTATAATTGCAAAAATAGGCTAATTATAGTTTTTCAGAGAAGTGATTATTTTTAGCATACTGTAGAATGACATTTGGGGTACTGATGCTTGTAAACGTTACTAGGGCAACCGCAACAAGAGACGCCTACTACCAACCATTGCAGTACAGCTCTAGTGGTATTAATAGGGTTTTACTGAACAGAGTTGTATGTAACTGAGGGCAGGATAAAGTAAGTTAACATGAAATCACAAATTTGAAGGGCTTGTGTTTTTCTGACAGGTTATGTGTAAAGAATGAATAGTTTTGTGATGGAGGATATAGTGCTTACTGGTGATCATGCTTCCTCTGGAGTTTAGCCAGTTCTTTCTGCTTTTCTTTGTAACGCTGTTGCAGCTCTGCTAACCTCACTCGCATCGCCAGCTCCTGCCCATCCATACTGTCCATGGTACCTTTCACTGGGCAAACCTGGAGCAACCAAATAGTTTTGAACATTGGCTGGTTAAGTACTTCCTCAAATATTGATTGCTGATCATTTTAACCCAAAAAAGTTACGGACTGCAGCTTTAAAAAGCATATGAGAAAAACATGGATGTGTTACCGGCTCATGGCGAGGCGTCCAGCTGCATTTCCTGCGCAAGTTAAGAGTTCTTCGAGCAGGAAACTGCTTCTCAGCATCTGTGGTGCTGCTTTCCTGTGAGCCCAATTCAAGGGCACGAGCTGCTGCCAAAGTAGCAAGACTCTGCAGGTCAAAAATCCATTGATCCTCTTCTTTGATGAAAAAAAGAAACACAATAATAATATATTAAAGCTCTCATACTGTGAAATCTACCATTTAGATTTCTATTTCTACTATTAATGTAGCAGCTATGCCAGCAAGAAAGAGGCTAGCAAAAGACTGAACTGAAGGGCTGATTTATGTCTTGATTTATAGATATCAGATTGTTCTCATGAAACAGATTGCATTTCCCCTTTTAAGATATCACAGGAGTAAGGCTGGCCACATTCAGAAAACACTGAATAAGACAACTATGATGTTTTTTTTTTTAACAAAACCTAGCCTCACGGAGAGCATGTATATCTTAAACAAATTAATAAAATGTGAAAATTCTGAGTTTTAGTAGATCTTCTGGGACTAGTTTAAAAGTTAAAACTAGTTCTACTGTAGCTAATATCCTCTTGCATGAATAAAAAACATCTTAATATGATTGAAGCCTTAACAAAAGGTTGCTCTAGAGAGAAAACGCCAACTGCTTTTGTGATAACAAACCACGTTTTATGTTTGCAAAAAGCTCAACAGCAGAAGAAAATAACAGATGCAACACAGTCCTTACAAGAAAGAGAAACAGTAGAGATTTTTCAATGAAAATCTGGGTCCTGAAGGACCACAGAAACCAGTGCCCTAAAGGAGTATTTTTTCCTCCCTGCAAACTTTTTAATGGCATACCTTTAATTTTACCGCAACTTTGGTGAAACCGTTGCAATTCCAGATCAGCCAGCTCACTTAGCAATTCCATGCCATGATAGGTGGAGTTGAGTGGGCCACAGTATCTCTGGGATTGGTAAGGGGAAGGTGGAGAAGGAGGAGGACCGTCCCCACAGAAAGCTGCTGCAATCAGGAGTTCCAAACTCCAGTAACTTGTCGTGAGGCTCTGGGAACAGCTATTTGTTGTTGGAGATGAAACCATCACACAGTTTTTCTCTTCATCTTCCTCAGCAACCACCGCAGCATCTGCTTGGACAGTTGTGTTTGGCAGCTGGTTGAGTGAACAATCAGAGACACATGGTTGTGGTATTGGATCCTTCAGTGAGTCAATTTCTTCACTCTCCTGAGGAGGTATATCTTCACCTGCTTCTTCCTCAAAGGTAGCAATCGGTTCTTCTTGATGGATTACCTCCTCAGATGATAGGGTAGTTACCTGTTCTACTTCACAGCCTGAAACTTCATCAGGTGTGCAAACTATCTCTGCATGCTCCTTCTCCTGATTATCCTCTATGGGTTCACAGCAGCCCATGGCCATGACTGTCTCAACATCCTCCCCTTGCACAAACACACCATCAGGCTGATCTTGAACTAGACTGGTCGCATCAACCTCCATTGTTGGCTCTTGTGGTTCTCGAAGTGGCCTCACCACTGCATGACATTCTAGGCCCTCTCCCAAGCTGGAGAGAGCTGGAGGAGGATGCTCAACAGGTTCGGTCTGAACAGCCTCCAGATCAGCAGGCTCTGCCAGCTGAACTTCTTGAGTGGTGGAGACATTCCTATATTCCATGTTGATTTCTGGATAGGTATATCCAGGTGGCAGATCTGTGACAGGGAACATAAACAAAGCTGCAGCTTTTAAAAAATAACAGTTTTGTTTCTGACACCCTTATAAGAGTGACATGTTTAATAAGCTTTACACCAGAGGTCTGAACAAGAGCTCATTTCATTCCACATGACAGCGACGCTATGCCTTGATCTTGATTCAACTTTAAGAAGTGCAGCTGTTAAGGGGGTAATTCTGAGGTAAAACAGGGCTCTCTTTCTGACACTGTTGTACCCTCTGGCACGCTGTAACAGTTAGTGAGGTGTTAATGATGATTAAGAGGGTGTGGGCTGGGGGTAGGGCAAGTCTGGACAAGGTGTTTCTCCATCATTACAGATGTGATGGCGCTGGGGAGCTGAGCTTGCAGCCATTTTCTGCATCTATCAGCAGCTTAGTCAATCTTGTTCCTGCCTATATAGCCGCCCACACAGAGCCACAGAGTCTAAAAAAAGCCCTGATTGTTTCTGTGTGAGGGGCTCAGCATGAATAACAACCAACATGTGGCTCATGTGTTTTTGAGACACTATGACTAGAAGCAGACACCTAAGCTTTAAGACAAAGAGACAAATCTTGAGTGAACCACCACACAAATTCCAGATCGCCTCTTGGCGTAAAGACAGACTACATTTTTCCAAGTCAACAAGTTCTAATATTTATATGTAAAGGAGAACAAGTCCTTACCAGGCTCCAAGGATTGAGGATAGTCTTGTGGTGGCTGCCCTTCCACTCTCTTTTCCTGGGACTCAACAGTTTTGGGCATCTGTGATGGAGAAGGGCTGATGGCTGGTGAGCGGGGTGTCGCAGCTACCGGACTTTGGGCAGGGCAGGGAGTAGAGGGTGTGCTTTTAGGGTGAGTCCGCATACAAGGGGACTGGCAGCAAGGAGACAAGTGGGCAGTGGAGCCCCTTGGAGGTGAGGAGGCCTGGTTGGATGGACCGTAGGCATAGCACTTAGTAGGTTTGGGAGTCCTGGGGTCACTTAAAATGTCTTCTAGCTCCATGCTCTGTTCTTCTGGTTTCTTTCGCACCTAGGCATTGAAAGAATTAGATGGGAAAATCCCATAATGAGATCTGGACAGTTTGGTTCATTTAAAGAAACTGACACATATTCTGAAGTGCCCCAGGTCATGCAATCTCCACATCAACGTAATTAAAATTTGGCACCCCTGTTTTGCTGAATCAGGTTTTCATTTAGGCCCTACTTGCTCAGATCTATTGATTTAGACCTGCAATTAAAAAGAGTAGTGCTTGGCCCAATCTTACCACAGTCCAATGTTGGCTGTATTTGGTTAGGTCTAAAATGTAACTGGACCATGGAGGTAGGTATGGATCCTAGGGAGCAGTTGTGGTTTTAAAGGGTGATTTTTCAATGAAACTCATGATTTATTGGCTCCAAATGTTGTTTACTCCCCTGCACACAAAATGACTGTCTAGTTCCACAGAGATGCATCCTCTTTCAGTATCAGGTGTCAAGCATTAGCTCAGCTGAAAATCCCAGTTACTTCTAAACCACTGCTGTACCATGGTTATATGAGGGGGTTATGTATGTTTTGTGTACCTGGCTGTGGTCGGCTGTGGCTCTCTGCTGCAGCTCTATGTTGTTTGCTACTCTGTGTGATGGAGGTGGTGGCGTGTGATGGCTGGGGTGTTGCTGATGCTGCAGCTGCTGGTGTTGCTGGAGAGCATAAAGCTCTTGTTGCCGTAGAAACTGCGAGCGAGGATACACAGCAGGATGCTGCATGTGGGAGTGGGCCCCTCGGGCCCTGTAGACAGGGGGCCACAGTCCAGGCTGCTCCATCACATCTAATGAGAGGAGTAGAAGTGTTAGAGATGTGTGGAATCACGTGGAAGGCCATGTTAAGCAACAGAAAGTTAATATATATATCACATAGGGTGTCAAATACAGTAGAGATCATCACCTTTACCTGTCCTGAACCACTTAAAAATGATAACAACTTCTTACACATACTTATGCAGATGATATCTATCCATATCTTATAAAACACAGTTTTTTATACTGAGGATTTTTTTTCTAGTGAAAACTATTAAAACAAGTAGTAGTGAAGTAGTAGAAGGTATAAATACAAAGGTCTGGGTACTTATATCGGTTGGTTTTATTCATTTAATTTAATCAGCTTCTGACTCTCGATGTGTTCTTATCAAAAATAACTTCGTAGTTGGAGCTTTGTGATATATTGTAGGCTCGGTTTACTCAGCAAACTGCAAAGTCTGTCATCATTTACTCACCCTTAAATTGTTCTAAGCCTATGTTTCTTTTTATCTTCTGCTGAACACAAAAGATGATGTTTTGAAAAAAGATATATTTAAAAAATTCAATGTCATTCAAAGTATTAAAACTGAAACTAAACTGAAATTGAAAACAAAAAGCAAAACCTTGTGAGAATATTATATCTATAATAACTCTGGCCTACACTGAGTACACAGGAGAGAGAGACCCTTCAACCAGCACTCCCACGCTCTTTTTGGTGTCTTGCTCCCTGTTCACCACTTTCTTTTTCTCACACTAACTACATTCCTCCCTCAATTTTTCTCACACTGGAGGTCTCCAACCTAAATTTGCAGCTATGTGAGCACAGAATGATACATGCTTTGAATAATAATTATTTGATTAAGATGTAAGTGAAGAAAAGGAAGCAGTTCCCATTAGAATAAATGTTAGCATGAGAAGCTTGGCATTTGACAAACTATATTCACTCCCTTGAAAAACCCCCTTCCCTGAAAACCACAGTGGACCCATACAGCATGTAGTCTAGGCGACTTCTAAGTTCCCATGTCAGGGATAAACTCCTGCCGTTCCCCTGGCAGGAACAGAAATCCAGCCGTGCACATCTACAGTGACACATCTTCAGCCCCTGCCTCCGCAAGTCAGATGTGTTTTTCTACTCTTCCCATTTCACATAGCATCACTAATGTGCATGTTCAGCCTGACCTCTCTTCTCCCTCCCCTGTGCTTGCCTTGACGCATCACGGACCTTTGCTCTGGAACATTAACCCAGCTTTACTAATGTTTCCCGCGGGAAGGCTTTTGTGGATGCACTTCCCCTTTCAGCTGGAATTCCTGTGGAGCACGGAAGGAAGTGTGCCTTCGAAGACATGAAGATAATTAGATTTCACAGCCTGTTTGCAGAGCATAGGCCTTTGTAGATGTATAAGGCTCGGAGGTATTCTTACGTCAGAGTGTTTTTTAGAGCGCATATGGCAATAGCTTTGAGGGGGGTGGTGAAAGCATCCTGACCAAGACCATGTGGGGGTGGAGCAGGTGGTTGACAAGGAACTGTTTGTGTGATTGTGTGTACATTGTGTGTTCTCCTTTTGCGAGTTTCTGCTATTTCATCTTAGCAATTTTACTGGTTGTTATTCATAGCCCCTCTCTCATTCCTCGCTAGACAAAGCATGTTTTGGAAATGATCACACTATAAGAGCATCAGTTACAAGTTACGAGTCATGTAAAGTGAACTTATATCCTTGAAACTTCAGTGGAATCACTGTTATAGAGCATAATTTTTCAGGCTTGACAACCTGAGAGTAAAATCTTCAGGTAGAAACCCATGAGAGCTGCTGTGTGCCTCACAAAAAGAATGAATGCTAAACCTGACAAATGGGTCAGGCACAGCAGGGCAAATAAATTGAGGATATGGGAGGAAATGAGAATGCTAGGCAGAAAACACCATGGTATACTCACCAAGGTGAGTAGCCGGATGTGTGGCAGGCTCACTGGGCAACACCACCAGTTGGGTGGAGGGGTCCTGGGGCAGGGGTAGAACTGGCTGAAGAGGGGCAGGCATGGCTGCAGAAAACCCAGGAGGGAGATTCTGATGTAGAGCTGTGTGGCCGATACCTACAAAAAATAAGACAACTTTAAGGATTTACACAAGTTTTGTTTAAGTTAAGTTTAAATTAACGAGTTCATTTTGAAAACAAATTGGCAGAAAGGAACACATCACAATGACCAAAAAGCGAACAAGAAAGAGACTCATTCTATACTCAGCATTACTGACCGTAGGAGTGACCTGTCATCCAGAGGGAGGGACTTCCTGTACGTGGCATCCAGTGGTGGTGAGCAGAGTGTGTATGTGCAGCTGGGTCTCCTAATTGGCCCGACTGCATGGAAGTGCCACCTGGCACCATGATGTGAGAGGTGAGGTCACCATGGCAACTGTTTGAGGGATGGATGTGTGCAAATTCCACCCTTTCCTTGTTATCCCTGCAAAGCCAGATCGGAGACAGGTGAAAGGTCAGAGCTTGAACATGTGTTACAAGTTCAAACAAGTGTGTGAGGGGTGGATCATTCACCTGATATACACGTCTCGTTCTCTCTCTAGGCACCGGTGGCCCATGTGTTCTACGCTCATCCTTTTCCTCTCCTCCTCTCCAGTTAAATCTGAAGGATACATGGAGCGTGGAGTGCCTACAAAATGGTTAACAAATTTACATCAGTGATTTTCTCTCAAATGCAACTCTCACTGTCTTTGGCACTCAACATGCAAACAGCTGTTGAGCAGCCTTTTTCTACAGTGGCATGTGCTCTTTTTCCCCCTGCAACGGCATTTTCAGCTGTAAGAGGGAAAAGCTGTTTCCACTTTGGGTCTTGGCAAGTTCTGCTATTTATGTTTCATCAGTGAAGTCTTCCAGAGGTCACGAATAAACAAACTACTCTGCATCCCTGCCCGTTGTTTGTTTAGGATGGCCCTGAGAGATCAAAGGTCAAGCTTACCTTTCATGGTGGAGTGCACCCGCCCCTGTCGGCCGCTGGGATGGCTGCCTGATGCTTGGCATGGAGGTTCTCTCTGTCTTGCCACAGCAACTGCAATCCCTACCGGAGGCTGTCGCACCTCCCCCTCTACATGTGGGACATCTCCTATCTCTCTGCCACGTCCACCGCAATCAGCTCGCTCGCTTTCATGGCTTTGGCCTTTCCTGGAGGGTAGGGTCTGCTTGACTCCCTGTATAGAGCAGCTGGTGCCATTAGCTGCTGTTTTGAGGTTCCCAAGTCCTCCAAACGGGCTTTTCTGGGACAGAAGGAGAGGCTGCTGGTTGCTGTACTTCAGAAGGTTCTTCATGGCACTGTTCTCTCCCTGTGAGCCTGTGACCTCCTGCTGGTTTTGAGGAGGAGCTGGATGAAGCGGGGGAGGAGGAGGAGGACCCATTCCTGCCGCCTGATGCTGCTGTTGTGTGGGCGGTCTGTTGTTGGCAGCTCCACTGTTAGGTTCCATGTAAGCATTGTGCTGGTTCTCTTCAGAGTGGATGTGATGAGGTTGCATGGCCCAAGGTGGCACAGATGTCTGCTGATGTGGGTGATGCTGCACATTGTTGTTGTAGCCGTAAGGAGACATTTCCATCTTTCGCTTCATCTCCTGGTTCCCATTAACCTGGGCCATGTCTGTACCAGGGGTATCGGGGACAGCCCTACTGTGCTGTTGGTGGCGAATTCGGGCAACCTTCTGTCCATCTCGTTGCATAGAGCAGCTTCCATGTCCTCCTCCACCCGTGTGCTGGGTCATGGTCTTCCCAGCAAGAGGTGAGGGAATGGTCGGAGGCCCGGAGTGTGAGCAGTCTCTGTAGGGCTGGGAATTGGTGTTGGTTTGGTTGGGTAGTGGATGAACAGTCTTTGTCTCTTGAGTCAGTGTAGATCTGAACATTTCTGTTTCCATACTGTTGATGCAGTCAGCACTGCGGGAGCGCACAGTCTGGTGTTGCTGGGAATGACTTTGCTGCTGCTGCTGCTGCTGCTGTTGTTGTTGCTGTAGATGATGGTGGTGGTTGTGGTTGTGCATCCAGTCAGGGGCTTTTTCAGCTTTTCTGTAGGGATGCTGCTGCTGGGTCGGAGGTTGATGCTGTTGTTTCCTGGGCCAGTTACCATGATGCCCCCCATTGCCAGTCTTTTCCATGGCCTTGTCCTTGACACTGTTTCCTCCGCCCCCAACCCCCTGGCACTCAGAGCTGCCCATCTGGAAGGGGCCTCCGGTTTTCTCCCCAAGGTGGCTAACAGATGGAATAAATGTGGCTCCAGTCACTTTGGGGTCTCTGCAGCCACCACTATTGATTCCTTTATCATGTAAGGAAGGATTTCCCATAGGGGCTGGCGGTGGAGGGCAGAAAAAGTCAGGGTGATGGTGTGAGTGCCGATTTTGGTGTGGGTGATGGGGGTGACCAGGATGGAGCTGCAGACAGTGGAAGCCACTTGGATGCCCCCCTCCAGCAGCCATGGGCAGTGGAGGAGGCACTGAGTAGGGCAAAGAATGCTGCAGTGTCTGACCTCGCTCCAGACAATCTGTAGGAGGCTGTTCACTGATCCGCATCTCCCCACTTATCACCTCTTTACCACAGCGCCCATTAGTGCCACCACTCACATGTCTGTTTTGGACATTATTGGACCCTACATTAGCTCTACCCACCCCATCCCCACCACAAGTAGCCATGGAGCCTTTTGCCCCTGTTCCATGGTCCCCATTTAGCATCTTTCCATTGAGCAGACAGGCACTAAGAGGCTTTCCCATGCTCTGTGGATGTCCCTTATACTCCATAGGCAGAGTGGCTTTGTGCCCCCTGCCATTCATCTCTTCCATAGTGGCTGGATGTTGTGGGTGAAGCTGAGGTTGATGGGAGTGATGATGGGGTAGTTGTTGGTGATGTCGGTCTTTAGAATCATGTTTATTACTAGGCCTGTCTTTGTCCTTTGCTGCTGAAACAACACCTCTTTCTAAGCTAGGCTCTTTTAGACCCTTTTGTAGATTCATTCCACTTCCTGCATCTCTGTCCCTGCTGCACGAGCCCTGGGGTTGTCCCGATCCTGTCCTTGACATCGGCTGAATGTTGTGGTTGGCTGAGATGAGTGGGGGCTGGGATGGAAGGCTTCTTAAATAGAAGTTCTCTGTAAAGTAGATCAGATAGGGTTGTTAATCATTTAAACTAGTGCCAACTTAAGCTTTCCTTGAGGGTCAATTTATGGAACTATGCCAGAACTCATATTTAGAGAGTACAACAGAGAAGTAGAGCTGCATATAAAGCTTCCAACTTCATCATTATAACTGTTTACGAAATATTCAGAGATGTCAATTCCAGAATATCATTTTGCCCACCTTTTTGTGTATCATAGAAACGATGCTGTCCATAAAGGACCCCACTGTTGGCATGGTGATCCAAATGGCTTATGGGAAGAAAGGTGTGGGCTAGACTCCCTGAGAAGCGAGGATACCCTGGGACTGCTGTAAAAAAAGGAAAAGAGAAAATAAAGTCATCATATTAGTTAAAATGGCTTGAAAGTTTAAAATTACATTACATAAAATACAGTAGCAAAAGAATAAGCGAAAGCAGTAGGAAGAGAGAGAGAGCAATAAGGCAAGGAAAGCTCTGATAACAAGACAATAATCACTGAGCCACATTTCTTTTGGCCGTAAGCATTTTGGTCCGGATCTAATCCCTCCGTTCCAATGCAGCTGGTGTTCCATATTCACCAATAACCACAGGCTTTGGATGTCATATTTGCCATTCCTATTTGGGTTTGCAATGCAAACAAGAAGACAAGTTCAGTCCTGGGGATTCAAGTAATGGATGAATTCGGTCTCCTGAACATATGGTTCTCACCGTGCTAATCTCACAAGTTCCCAGTGCTGAGCTAAGAGATAACACAGTAAAACAATAAGCAAAGAGTCGTCACACCAGAACATGTGGTGATTTGAGAAGAAGGCCAAGGATCAACTTTATTTCAGCCGTCTCGACTCTCCAAAACCTGTGACTAACACAACAAAGCCATTGGGAAAGAATTTACAAGAAAACCAAACACCTTTCAAGCACAAGCCTTTGAAGCTTAGTGAAGGAGAAGACCTTAACCTTTAAATATGTGATAAATGTAAGCCTCATAACTTTCTGGGACAATTATAGTGCTCTGATTGACTGTGACATTTCAAATACGTACACGAGAGTGATATTTATGACATTTTTCAAAGTAACATTACATTACTGAGAAAAAGAAAATGTTTCCTGATCTACCAAAAACAGTTAACCTGCTGCAACCTGGATAGTACTATGTATATAAGTGGAAATAGGATGAAGTTATAATTACCAAAGCCACTCTTCTGTCAATTTAATTGCTTATTGATTGATTGATTGATTTCTTCTTCTTTTACCTTCTAAAAATTACCCTGAAAAAATAACAATAGTAATGAATTTCCTTATTCTGCTGACCACAAATATATAAAAAAAAATTGGTAAATCTGACAGTATCTGGTCCCCATTTACTTCCCATATATTCCCATTTATCTTCTTGTGAGTGAGTAAATTATGACAGTTCATTTTTTTTTTTTTATATTTCGGACACACTGAGTTTTATTGTATGGGCAAAAACAGGATATCAAATGATCCAAATATCTTTTATGTTTTCCATAGAAAGAAAAAAACTGGACAGGTTTGAGATGACATAAGTAATTATTTTTAAAGAACATAAAACCCCCTCCATTTATATAGCGGCTCGGTTTTTTTAAACGCACAGAAGAAGGTGATAATTGCAAGCTCCATTTTTATTCTCACTGCCTGTCAGCATTAATAAGCACATTCATATATGCCAATTCATTTAAGAATGGAAAATAATAAGGCTCCCTTAGAACAATACGTTACTTCTGTGGGTTATGCAAAAGTGTGATACAAGCTTGCGTTATGCAAATCAGTCTTCGGATGTTTCTCTGGTGTCTTTTGTATTTCTGTGCGTGACACTTGGCAGCGTAATCCCGTTTCACAGTGACGTCTGGTTGCGCCCGATAGTGGCTGGTTGCTCGGTGCTAGGCAGAGGCCTCTCAGGGCAGGTGAGCACGCACCGCTGGGCATTGCACTGCACATTCAGCCGTTAATCTGACCAGGACAAGGGAAGGTGCTGTGCCAGCAGGCTAGATGAGGCAGGTTTTACTGCTTAGTGCTGACATTAATGCTGCTAACACTGTTGCACTCACACAGACGGCAGCTGTCTGTAAGTGATTGACACCAGCTCACTCAGCACATGCAGAACTGTTATTATCTGAGCAGGATGCTACTGCAGCTTATTGCAGAAAATTTACAGGAAAAACTTTGGAAGCTTTTCTCCAAATCAGCAAAAATCAAAAGAGCTAAAGGCTAACTGTACCTTTACAGTACATACCAGGGCCATAATAGATTTGGAAACATGTCAATTATATTTGTTTCAATATTTTAATATGGATCATATATATATATATATATATATTTTTTTTTTGTTGTTGTTAGTATGGTACAATTATGTATTTTACTACTGAATTATGTCAAAATGTATTACAGTTTAAAACAATGTGGTGTGCATTTATAGTGCTGAATGATTCTACTGTCTTTCTTAATTATTCTTACTGTGCAGAACCTATGATTTTGCTGAATTTCTTTTAGTTACAATTCAGTGAATCCTTCTTCCTGTCATTCAGATTCAGATTTCATTTTACCAGCTTGTGGGTTGTGGCAAATTTCAAATTTCATGAACTCCTGAATTAAATAACAGCCATTTTTGGCTCAAACCAGTTGAAAAGCACTTTATAGAATCGTCTAATTTTCCCAGACAATAAAGCTGTTATTACGCGGGCAGATTCTTTGAAGAGAGCTTGAACGTCTACAAATGCTAATGGTACGCAATTTGCACATTCCTGCTAATCCTATCTCTCAATCTTCCTGTTCACACGGACAGCCGATCGTTCTCCCTGTGTCTGCTCATGACAGCGCATACAAGCACGCATCTGTAAATAGCCCAGAGTAAATTGTTTAAGGAGAGACGGAGAGGGGCAGATAAAGCTGCCTGTCGAGATTGCAAATTGAGAAGAAGTGACAGAGCAGTACAAAAACGGCAGAGGGTGGAGAGGAAAGACAGAGGAGGATGGGAGGAGGTGAATGGTACTCATCAGGACTGCTAATTGATAGGAAGTGATGGAGCCTGGCGATGCAGGAGGGGGGGAGAGGACAGCCAGCATTCTGCCGACAGAGAAAAGACTTGATTGGATTGAGAGAGATGAAACAAGTGATGCATGAGGGCTATAAAGAGACATAAGCCCTTCTTCCACCACCAGGGACCTGGTGGCCAATCTGCAACTGTTTCACCATGAAAAAGGTGATTCTTTGCCAAAAAAAAAGAGAAAATGGCCCAAAATGGGTATTAAACTGCTAACATTAGGCAACTTCAGCTACAACAATTTTATCATTATAACCAACATAGAAATGTAATTTGGCAATACAACAAGTTAAATGATCCTCCAGTTTTCAGTTTATTTGCAGAAGCTTGTTATAGCATATCAAATACTTTAGATATTAAAATATGTCTTCAGGTTGGGATTGTTATGTTTGGTTCTCAAGTCAGTGGAGAAACTGCCAATCTTTAAACATCCAAGCACCAGCTCTGGCATAAGAACCAACGTCATTGTATTAAAAAACAAAAAAATAAAAATGGGGTAGAAGGAAGCAGAGGATGGCAGCCCCTGTTTGGCACAGTTAAAGCTGTAATTTGGACATAGACCAGCTGGCAATGTGCCTGCAGGGCTTTCCTTGTGTTTTTTGTATTTCATTTTCCCGCTTCTACAAGATATTGAATATACAGTAGTTGTTGTATATGGGCTGAACTTATTGCTACTAAATTCATACGCACTGTAATGACATTATGTGGTCGTGCATCAGTAGATTAATACAGTTGTAGCCAACTCCTTTGAGAGTCAAGTCCCATCGGAACCCAGGACAGTTCTGCAGAAGTTAACTGTTTATTCTCACTGATGTAATACCAGCACTTTGGTTTATAACAGCTAATGCAATGTATGTCAACGCAAAATGTGTTTGCCAACTACTGCATGGTGATTTGTCTCAAAGACAATTGTAGTTTGTAGATTCATAAAACTGTGATTAAAGAGGTGCTGCACATTTTGTTGGATTTATGTTTATGCTTGTGTGCAATTCAAAATACGCTTCAATAGATTTAAAGACATATCCCATGAAAAACAAATTATACTCAATTTGTTTGTCAAGAACTTATACTGGGGGGGAAAAAAATAAAATATTTTTAGTAGAGTAACAGTGCTACACAATTTATTCAGTTTCACTGAACGCCATAATAAACTGTTCCCAGACGTTGAGGCATAAGGAATTTTAGGATATCTCCAAAGTACTCTTGCAGATACGCTTATGTTGCTGCTGCTGGCGGGAGACTCCGTCCCACAGGGTGCATAGAATAGGCTGGGTAATTGTGCTTCTCATTTTGATCACTTGCTTTTTTATGCAAACTGAAGAAAAGACAATTTGCAATTATCTTATAGAGGAGAGAGCTGAATGATGCTGACGGCAAGCCAGGATTCAATCACTTTCGCACCACGTTCTGCACAATTAAACTGCAATACAGATAATAGCTTGCTATCATAATCCCACTCCTAATCAGCCTTATTACTTACGTAACCATTATCATCATCATTCTTATTAAAACTGTCCGGCTTCTGTGCGAACATGAGCGATGTGCCATTGGCCAAAGGATCATACCAACATCTCTTGGATCTTTTCGTGACCATGCAGGTAGTGCATGTTTCTCAAATTGCACATATGGGCAATTTCTGGGTAGTCATGTTTTGAATCCTAGCCTTAAAAGTAACACCTACAGACCATCTGACGCATATTGCACAAAAAAACGGCAGAAGGTTTCATAAAAATTGCGTACTGGCTTTGTGTAATTTCCTGGAGTCAGGGTTCACAGGCTTTTATCGGGCTGCAAACAGTTTACCAGACTTATATATTAATACGTTATTTGTATTTTGCTTTGTTTGTAAGGTTTATGGCACTATGTCGTTAAGTCTCAAAACTGACTTGTTTTCATTCGTGGATATCTTCAAAATGGACAACTGATAGGCTCAAAAAGGTAAGTCATCTCCACACACCTCTTCCAAGTGTGAACTTCAAATGGGACAAGGTTGTCTTTTGCCATACCAGAAGGGAGGGTATGTGAAGAAAAGAGTGAAAATAGACTGGGGTATAGTGATAAGAGGCATGGGGATAGTGCTGCGCTCAGAGAGGCTGAGTTTGAGGATTACACAAACAACACACGGATGAACTCCTAATGGTTTATGACTCTTTGGCACATTTAGACGTGGCCCGGAGGGGATTTATGTGTGAATAAGTGCCATTGGGCATGCCTGGGCATCTCCTACTCTTGCCGTCTCTCTCTATATTGCTCTCTCTGCGGAGCTGTAGGAGTCTGTCATCTGTATGGATCTGGAGCCAGTGCTGGAGAAGGCCGGCTTTTGGTTTGGCAGGCTGGGGTGCCGGGTGTGGCTCGGGCCAAGCTAGTATAAGGCATAGTGAGAAAAGCCACACTGGATTTTACACGACAGCTGCGATGCTGTTGACCATTTAGCTTGTTCGTCCTCCAATGTTTCGTGTGTGTCTGAGTTTGCACGTTGTGCGCATAAATTCTTGTTGATGCACATCACAGACCACAAGATTCTTTGGCTGAACCTTTGTCCCCTTTCTGCACTGCCGAAAACCACTGGGGCGGCACATTTCACAGTGCATAAAAAAGAGAGAGAGCTGCTTCCTCTTGATGAGAAAGTCCAGAGGCGAAAACACATGGATGGACACAAATCCAGACAGACAGATGAGCAGGTGAGTGGAACGGAGCAATCTTACCTTCGTGTGAGTGGGGAAACCAGATCTGAGAGGCGCTGGAGTGAGGACCCCCACGATATGGAGGAGAGGAGGGAGAGGACGGTGGTCTGGAGGGGTGTGGTGGGTGTGAGGGAGGTGAGCCTAGACTGCTGGCCAGGAACGTCCCCATGAAGGAGGCTGAGGAGTTGCCCATCAGTCCACTGCCTGTGTAAAGACGGAAAGGATGGTTAGGTGCAGGGCTCTGAACCAGTTCAAGGATTTTAATCGTTTTGAACAGAATTTGTTTTTTTGAAATTGCAATTAATAACGTTATTTTATCATTCTCTTCTTAAATTAATTGGGGAGACAAAAAAAACAAAAAAACATGAATTTGAATTGTGTGTGCAAATTACTCATACAACGTGAAATGCCTGCGAAGCAGACATCATAAACCAGAGCCATTTGTCCGATGTGACAAGCTTGTCTCAAAAAACTCCTGAGCAGGCTGCAGGATTTCTTTCAAGGTTAGGCTACGCACGTATCAATATCTTTTTGCGGCCAGCGGCAGCAAGTTGAGCATAGCCAATATTGAAATAATTTAGCCTTCTCGAATCATCACAACTTGCTAAAAACTATAGATATAAAACAGTTCAAGGCAAGCACATCACATGTTAGTTTAAATGTTTAACCTAATTAGGTTAAGCATCTACCTTTATTTCTGTACATTTACAATATCTCATAAAAGGGATTGTGTGCAAACATCCAATATGTTGATCTGACGAGCAATAAAAGATCAGCGTCTACAGCAGATGGACCAATGAGTATGGATGCGGTCGTAATGGAAAAGCCGAAGACAACACTGTACATTATTCCGCTTACACGGATATTTACCTCAAGTAAATTATTAAACAAGAAAATATTTTATAAGTGCGTTTTTAACGAATTTTACTCAAATTGCTTTACTTTCGGTGACAAATGATGTACAAATAACACGAATATTCAAACTGGTTTAATAATTTGTAAATATAACGTCAAACGTCTTATTAAAAGACAAGCGCACATATATATAAAAGTTTTTTTTTTAAATAAGTTATTAACCATTATTTTTTTCTAGAAAAGCGTTTTCAGAACGCATTGTTTAATGCGGAACAGAATAGAGACGTTGAAATATAAATTCCCATTGCTCTCTGGTCTGTTTTTAAGCCCTGGTTAGGTGTGCTGACATATATGAGCATAAAGATTCAAAGACTTTATAATGCAATTCCTACTGTCTGTAAACTCTTGGTTTACTTTTGGAGCTTGTTTGGAATTTGATTATCAACATAAAGTCTAATGCAGTGTTTTCCAACCCTACTCCTGGAGGCGCACCAACTCTGCACATTTATGAACTCTTCCTAATCAAACACACATGATTCAGTCCATCAGCTCAGTAGAAACTCCCAAGACCTTAAATGGATGGGTCAGATAAGTGATACATCTGAAATCTGTATTGTTGGTGTACCTCCAGGAACAGGGTTGGGAAATGCTGTTCTAGCCCACATTGTTGAATATATATGGGCCAAGAGTATTCTTGGTGGTAACAAACACCAATGGAACATAAATCTGAAATAAATAGGATCATAGAATATACACTTGTATGCAAGGATGTCTTCTTTCTTTACTACGAAGTGCCTCAAACAATCCACTTTCTATGTAGTAAAAGGTCTGTAAGGTGGTGTGTGTTTTAAGCTAGTTATTGGGTTCCTTTTTTAAGCAACATATATCAGATTGACTTGCTTGTGTCCTCGAAGCATGTCTGGTCAGCTCAGAGGTAAGCTGGTCATGTCTGCCAAATCCATTCATTCTCCAAAACCAGGAGTGGACACCACCCATTCAGCACACACACACACATAATATAATTTAGCCCTGGGACATCAGAGATACGTCAAGTCATCAATGGACAGATATCTCATCTCACAGATGAATGCCCACCCTATCTTTCTCTCCTTTCTTTCACTCTCTCCTGTGAATTCCCTTCCCAATATTTCCTACTCTTTTCTCTGATACCCTTTTCTCTTTTTTTGTCGTTCACTCTCACGGCCTCACTCATTGCTCCCTGAACCCAACTCTTTTTTTCCTCTTCATTTTAGTCAGCAGCCTTCTCCACCGTGGCACCTTCTTCTGTCCTGCTGAAATTTTCCACCATCCTCCAGTCTTATTCTCACATGCTCTGTATATGAAGAATCCAAAAAAACAATCAGCTGCATTTCGACCTCAGACTTACAGCATCGGTTTGACACCATCCAGAACATCATGTTTTCTCTGTGGGTCCAAAGAATGTGCAAAAACACATTCTCAACCACTGATTTGGTGAGAATATCAGCATGATGAGATCCTCACAAGCCTGACCTAAACAAGCAAATGCTTTATACAGAATTTACAGCCTTACTAAATCAGCATTTTAACCTTTGACTCTACATCTTCAGTCTGGCTTCGTAAATCTTGCAGTCTTGGCCTTAGACTGCATCATAATTACGCAAGGTCCTTTCTGAGCTCTAAATATGACCCTGTTTGCCTCTATTCATAATAGCTGCTAGAATTATATCAACCCTTGCATTTGCCAGCTAGACAAAGATGAGTAATTGAGCAATCAGAGCAACACCCCGGACAGACAGAGAAAGACACATTGATTGAGCATTATTTTAATTTTACTCCCAGTTTTCCACTAGATCTCATGACTAGTATCTTCTAAAGTTGTGGTATTGGATATGCCAGATGGGGATGTTGAAGCCAATCCCAACATCTCAGGCCAAAGACAGGAAAGCACTGAGAATACTGAGAGTCTAATCATGTCTTTGTGGGCCAGACTTTTGCAAATGATTAAAAATATTGCATATATTTGAATATTTGTTTTATTTGAACCTTTATTTGGCGCACAATACACAAGAGAAACAGTTTATGAGCTAATAGTTCAATCATATACAGCCAAACACACAAAACCGAACGGGCGAGGCTCCAAACAAAACACATGAACAGTGCAAGTCTGATGCTGACGGAACACAGACGTCTCACTCTAACTCAACGCAACAGGCCAAAACAAAGCCACTCCGATGTCAAAGGCAATCAAGTGTGATCACAGAAGAACAAAGGACAAAAACACTTATGTACACTTATGTACATTTTATCCCATGACAGATAAGCATCCAGGAAACTGGAGGTGGAGGGAAATGGAAGTGGCCTTTTTGGGAGCTAACAGGAGGAGTACTGTAATTACAAACTTTAGACAGCCACCCACTCTCTGTTCTGCCCTTCACAGTATCCAACTAGACAAATGTTGGCCCTACCAAGTCATCGGGCAGATGAAAGACAGGACAGAGACTTTACCACTCCCCATGCCCCACCCATTCACATGAACTAAATAACCCTAAATCAGCATAACCCCACTTGTTTTTTGATTAGTTCAGGATCACTGCTTCAGCTAGGCGTTAAAATTAAAATCATTTGTAACGCAATGCAGATTTCCTATTCAAGAAAAAGCAACTGAGCTGCTGGGTAGAGGTGTAAAAACACACGACCAGGGGTGCATGCCAATGAAAACGAGCTCTGGAGTGGAACGCAGACCAGGGGTTTATTTAGCAGGTTATTAAAAGCAAGACGAGGCTCTACTCAGCTAAGAGCTGTACCTTTTTTTTCTGACCCGACACTGTTTACATCTTCGGTCATGCCAGACTGGTTCTACCTTGAAAGCTTAAGAAACATCCAGGTCATGTGCATCATAATTGCCGTTGATCCGTAACAGCAAAGATTAATCCTATTATATCATTAAATATAAAAAATCCCATTATATCTGAAAAGCATGGATGGACTGCCGACATGGGAATAAGCGAATCTTTGAATCCCCAGGAACCACACATACACCCACAGGCTTGTAAAAACCAGCGGGGTCCTGGCACTTCCTATGTGTACACACTGGATCTCATGTGCCGCCACAGTGGATGCCATGGCCCTGCCACCCGTTAACGGAGGCAGAGAGATTCATTCAGCTCCTAGTCAGCTCAGAGGGAGGCGTCTGATGGTGCTGTTGTCATGGGGATGGCAAAAACGGGAAAGATGAGTGAGAACAGCATGGCCTCATCCAAACCAGACGCTCTGTGGGCTGAGCCGGTCTGGGGTGTTGGTAACTTGCTCTTTTGCACTGATCTGATGAAAGTCGAGCAGTTTGTCTTCTATTGGTGGAGTGAAGCCTTAGAGGGCAATAACTGATCATAGGCTTGTGTCAAAGGCGGTAAGTAACACTTAGACATGACATCGTCAGTTTGGACTCACTGCTTGGATTGCTCATATTAACCATACCGCATCCCTGTTGAAAGCAGAGACACGCACACACTTTTCAAACTTGAATAACTGCTTATCCCTCTGTAGACTGACTGACATCTAAGAAAGCAGCTACAGTCCACAAGAATGGAATAACAAGTGAAGAGGAAATTATGTATAAATCAGCCCTCTGGTGGTAAATGAAAGCGCCTAATGACTAAGTTAGAGTCTTAAAGAAACAGTTGTCCTGGTTCAGTAACCACAGCGTACACCGCACGCGACAGGCTGCAGTGGTCGGAATAGAAGCGAAAAAGTATTTTAGCAGTGGGGAAACAGTCTGACTTTGACTTACCCAGTAAAAACATCCCGTAAGGGTAACTTGAGTCCTCCGTTCTTTATCGTTTATAGAAAACAGATGTTAGATGTGCCGTTCAAGAAAGCAGAACCTCAGACTCATAAGAGCTACGGCACCTCGTACGATCCTCGCGTACCGACAGCTAACACCACGAGCGCTCCTCCAAACTCCCTAGCCTCGGAATGGCAGGGGCGCACAACTTGTGACTCGGAAAACACTTCCTCACTGTAAAAAAGGAGCAGGAATTTCAAATGGCTACTAAACTGGGGGGATTTCCTTATAAGAGTCAAAGCCATCTTGAAAACATTAGAAGAATTGGTAGCCAAACATTCCTATTGGTTTGTAGACAACTGGGATGGCGCTCCTATTTCACAATGCTGGAGGGACGTGTGGAGCGGGAAGTGGAGGGACCCTCAGGGGCCAATCTGGATGAGTGCGTGTGTGTGTGAGTTGGTGAGTGGGTGAGCATGTAAATTGGAGGGGGCCGGTCAGACAGCGGTCCCGGTCTGACCAGTACCAAAGTGAGTCAAGCTGGAGTGCTTCCAGGACTCATGTGGGAAGAGGAGGAAAGCACGTGGAAAAAAGAGAGAGAAGGGTATTGGTTGCACATGCTTTCTGCGTTCTTGTCAGTAGAGTATGGATGCGGTCTGTCTGTGGGTGTTGACGAATGGAGAAAGAGAGAGAGAAAGAATGGTGTTTACTTAGAGAAGAGTAGGTTGAAGTGAAAAAAGTGACAAAACGATAAGGGCAGGGGAAGTGGTGAATTCGAGGTTGTGTGTATGTGAGGTGGCAGCCAGTGTTTGTACAGTGGCTTGGTGGTTAGCCACGAAACTCAAAATCAAAGAGGGTGGTGGGACAAGTATTTCTTGTCCAAGATTTCTTGTCTAACGTAAACTGAACTGACACATAGCTTCAACCAAAACTAATGAGACTTTTGAACACTGATTGTTTGCTTTCATTGAGCCAACAAGATGGGGATAAATCAAACTAAACCTCAGTAAGTCAATACAAGTCTCGATGTGGGTTGAAAACTCTTCAAATAGCAAGTGCATCTACTTATTAACATAATATACAGGCAGATTGAAACATGGTACATATAAGGACACGTCCTGGCAAGTTTGACCTCAAATGAGGCTTAACACAACTGGTTATCATGCATTAAGTAAGAAGATTAAATTGCTATGGAGGTTCAATAAGTAATGATTCCAGATTATCCACAAACATGAAACCGAATATAGTCGTTAAGGTGCTTTCATCGTGATTTTGCATTTGTGGTATGGAAAACAGCTGTGGAAATCAAAATGTTCCTGTTGTTTTTAATGGAAAAAAGTCATTGGGATTGAGTAAATCATGAACTTTCGTTTTTAGGAGAACTAAGCTTTAAATGATCAGGGATGGTTAGAGCTTAGAGAAGAGAGGCTAAATAGCTTTCAGCTTGAACTCATATGAACCGAGTGTGAGGGAAATGAAATATAAAACAAATCAGCTGTCAGTTATTGATAAATACATTGCAGGAACATGTGCGTTAATACCTGCTGTGTGTCAGCCTCACCCTAGGGTGCACCAGCTTTTAAAAAAAATGCTTCATTTCTAAAGGTCTATTTGCACATGGGTCGCTCATTGATAGGGGTTCAAACCTCAGGCAAACAGGCTAATGGATGGTTGTCTGGATGTCAAGCTTTGCAAAGGACACGTTTAATGGGAATGGTAAACAACAGGGCAGGTCTAGCCTAGTCTAGTTTTCAGGAAGAGCATAGGTTTTCTGTGCTGGGATTGTGGCAGAACCTGATTTTGCTGATGTTGACATGTCCCTGGGTCAACATCTTTGTTGGACACCTAATTTCTAGTGATTATCACCGTTTTGATTACAGAGACCGTCTCTGCATTTGATAAATAAATAGTTTAATCTCTTAATTATACATTATCATCACTCCATTCTCCTATTTGATAATGTTCCGTGCTTTGCTACAATCTGTATTGTTTTTGTTACTGTATTGTAAGCGCTATATAAATAAAAGTGATTGAATTGATTGAACAAAATTGTGATTAGCCAATCAGATTTGAAGAACCAGTTTATAGGTTTTGTGAAGTTTAGGCTTACAATCAGTGTTTGGTGTTTGTACAGCAGTGTCAGTCATATATCATTAAATGATTGTGGGCATTACTGATGGGTAAAGTTAGGTTTAAGTGTAGAGATATGGTCAAAACTAAAATGTTTGATTAGAATGTTGTTCCACAATATATGTTGACCCAGGAACACGTTGAAATTTATTGAAATCAGGACTTGCGGGATTGTGCGTGTAAGTCAGTCTATTTGGATCAATCTACAGTTGCAGTGGCTTTTCCATCTCAATTTAATGAAGTAAATAGTTAAATACTGTTTAATATCAGACATTGCGCAAAGCTTTGAAGGTTTTCAGTACAACAATGAAATAATACACTGCGTTTACAGCAATTCAACAAACAACTTACATTTTAGAAAAATAAGGCCAGTTCATATATATTTGATTTTCTCTGCCAATGCTTGCATGTGTTTTACTTGTATTTGCTTTATTTTTTTATACATTTTAGAAAGTGTGATCAGCTAAGTAGCAATGCTGAGTCATTCTTTGTTACCATGGTGAGTAAGTTGTTCCAAATTTGGAAATTCATCAACAGAACAGAGGAGAAAGTTTATTCTGGTATTTTTGTTTTTTTATGCCTCTTTTTCCAAATTGCAAACACAAGTGCACTCAGACACACAGCTTTGCGAGCATTTAAGATATCAATGACAGTAAGTGCGAAAAACATTTAATTTCAAAAATTTATTTAGCAAGTAAACAAATTAACATAATAAACTAAATGATGCTATCGTATCCTCTTTTTTGGCATTCATTATGTACAAACATTTGGTTAATTAACTATTATTACAGTGACTGCATTTACATTTATACCAGGAAACCACTTAATGCTGGATTTAGCTACATGCTGTGTTACAGTGTTGTATTCTTAACCGTAGTATACATGCAGTGCCATCAGTAAGCCGCTCTCTCCACACATTTTAGTTACTTTAATTATCCCTCAAACATTCACACTTTCCAAAAACCTGTCTGAACTCTTGTTTATGCATCAGGAAGTGTCCTATTGAATTAAGTGCAAGCAAGTATTATTGTCAGTAAGTCCACATTAACAGATTACTTGTAAGTATGTGAGTCTTTTTGACAGATGTTTCATCAGAATTTGTAAGTTTTTTACACACAGCTTGCAAAGACTCAAAAGAACGACGCCTGGTCTCAACACAATGTTGAAAAACCTTCACTTACAGTAGTTGTAATTTGAAATACTAAGTTGTATGGACTACTTACTTACATACTACTTATGGTACATCCTTTTTAAAACTTGATGTTGAATGGAAAAGAGCATGAGTGTAAATAACTCAATAATCTTGGTACAGAAAGAAGAATACACATACATGCTTTGATATGAAGATGAACAGATGAATACATTTCAGATTAACTATCCTTTTAAATTCTATTTAACTGCTAAGACACAGCAGCCATTGGCCATAATATGTATAGAAGAAGCCAACTAAACCCATGTCAGTTCACTCTCAGCCTCCGGAAAGCTTTACTACATACATCACCTCACAGGAGCCGCGATTCACGCCAGATTCCTGCCATTTGGCGCAGAGAAGAGTGGACTCCCGCTACACACTGTTTTCTCTCCAAACACCTCTTGTTATTCTTTCATCCCACTCTCACTTTATTAAATTCCGCTCTTCTCTACCAGCTAGCATACCGTCTGCACTGACAGCGAGAAACATAGTGCAACAAAACTAGAAGGATCCTATTATTATCAATGCACAGTAGCACAAATTCTCTAAAGACGTATTCTGACTAGTTTTGTCATAGGAGGTAAAAATTTTATCATGTCTATATGAAATATGCCTGTGCATATATGTTATCACAGCCGTATGGATGCTAATAATTTAAACAGTACATACAATCGAATTACAATTACTAACATTTAGTAGAGTTTAACTTGAAAATTGAAACATCAAATGCATATTTTTATCCTGACTGAAAATGCTGTGTGAAGTGACAGAATCACAGCCAGTCAGATGATATCTGATGTTTAATGTGCTGTTATTCACAGCAGATGGACCAGAAAGGTTTTACTGCTAAAAAGATAAGCTAAAATTATGCTTGTCATTTCACGACTGTGTAGGACAAAAAACTTTGGATTTGACGTTACTTTGTCTTTTTTCTGTTATTCACACTATTGTACAAAAGCATACGGCCCAGAAAATATTCTAATATGGAGATATAAAAATAGTTTTGCCTCTCAGCTCTCAACATTATTCACCTAGACCCAGAATTCCTTTTTCAGTGACACAAAATGTATATTGTGTTCCGCCTCATCCAGCACATCCTCAAACTCTCACACATATAAAGAGCCGCCCACAGCTGCGTCAGCCCATCTCCCTACAATCCAATCTGCTCCCCTTTCCCATGATGCTTCCCATTGGCACAACGGAGAGAAAATCCGATTTCTTCCCCCACAGGGCCTGTGCAGTGGTGCTGATATGGAAAATGATTTCAGAGAGCTGCTCAAACCCAGAAAGCTTATTTCAGGCTCTTTGACTAATGAGACACATTTTTTCTCACTACTGGACTGACAACATATGATACGCATTAAAAACGACAGAAGTAAAGGTACTCTAGTATGAATTCAATAAATAAATAAATAACACTAAAATCCTTCTGCAGTATACTGAGACACAGTTTGTCATGAAAGAACATAAATAGGTGGCAGAAAATATTTGGCGTGTCTCAAAATCTTGAATTTATGCATTTGGTCTTGCACTGTATTTACAGTATAATACTGTGCTAATATAAAACAAAAATACTAATAAAAATAGAATTTTTATTATACTTAGAATAGAAAGTATTTCTTTATTACTAAACAAATAAAAATTGGTGCTTGCATAGTTGACTATCAAAAGTCTTGTACGGCGGCCCAGTAGTGCACAACACAACGAAATCTCCACAACACAATGGAAACAAGCTGTAACGCAACGCAGTAAGCACAACACAATAGAAATAGAAACAACGCAACACAGAGATAATGAAATTAGTCATATGCGTTGAGTTGTGCCGATTTCAATACGTTTTCATTGTGTTGTGCACTTTGGGCCACCGTAGGCTTGAGATTATGGTAGATTTTGAAAGTATTACTTGATACAAAACTGCATTTTATTTAGTATGAAAGCATGGGTCCTAAGTCATTGTGTGCTGTGTGAAGTCTTCTACAGCTTTTACAGTGGGATAGTTATCTCGCTGTTAAACCACGCGCAGTGTTTAAATGCGCTGAATGTTATATTTACAGGTAGTGGTTGAAATAGGTACAGCAGTCCAAATTCAAAATATTGTAAAGTCTCCCATCCCCTCCTACTCAGACCCGACATTCATGCATGTTGCCAGATTGAGGACACACACTAGGAACGAGCACTAATGACAATGGAGAGCGATGAGCTTTACACAACTTAAATCGAATAACTCGTTTTTTCGATGGCTTCCATTCGCTGTGTTTCCAACAACTGGAAACCTGAGGTGTCAAAATACCATTAGGTAAATTGTCAGTGTGCAGAATCACCGAGATTAAAACAAAAACAGACATTCTGACATGGAACACACAATTCAAAGACAAATGACTGGCAGAAGCACTGTTTTTGAACAGTCAAAAATAACATGCCACCTTTTATTTAAAATATATTTTAAAGAGAATATTTTAAATTGTTCTCTGATATGTACATAGATGGTATGTAGCTTAGGTAAGGGGAAAAAATGCCCAGAAACGGTTTTACAGGTCCATTTACAACCCTAGAATTTGACCC
>JAUMHQ010000048.1:19945504-19983188 GCA_032361165.1 Enteromius paludinosus
ACACTCAGATCCACGATCCTGTGTCGCAGTGTTATAAGGGAGCATCGCGACACACCCCGTGACTACCTTGAATTGCACGCAGATTACATTTCATGCGCGGTTTTGAAATGAGCTTGCGGCTCCCGTTTCTTTGCGTGTAGATGTGTTTTCCTCTGGCCTATGTGATTTACCGCGCACGCCAGCATCAGTGGTGCGCTCGCGTATTACTGGCATAGATAAGCCGCCATAGATAAACGACCATTTTCGGTTGTCGATAACGAGGGGTTCAAGTATTTACTCGATTAACGAGCCCCGTTATCTACTACCAAGCCGGGCGCAAATTGTTTTAACAATCGTTTTTTTCTCCCACCCCCCACGAAAAATAATCATGATACGAACCGAATCGTGGGTTTGGTGTATCGTTACAGCCCTAATGACTAAGGTACAAGCTCTCTCCGGATTTCCAGAAATTCACTGATTCTCCAGTCCTCATGTTGAGAGAAATTAAGAGTGAGGTGTAGAGGCACTTCCTTCAGCCGAAGACTGATTTATTATTCTTTTGGTGTGAAAGAGCTATTACAGTTGCTACAAATACAAATACTTTGTTTTTTTGTGTGTGTTTTAAAAACAATCAAATAAGTTCAACCCAAGTGACAGAAAGTAATTTTTAATTAATGCAACAACATAACGCAACACAGCGCAACGTAACGCAACGTTACGTTACATAACGCAACGCAATGTAACATAACATAACAAAATGTAACGTAACATAAGATAACTTAACAACGTAATACAACATAACATAACTTAATGTAACATAACGATACATAAAGTAACATAATGTAACATAACTTAACGTAAAGTAACATAATGTAACATAACATAAAGCAACGTAACATAACGCAACGTAACATAACGTAACATAATGTAACGTAACATAACATTATGCAAAAATTACTTTAAAAAGTAAGTTGCCAACAATGACTCACATTGTCATCCTTTAGAGAACTACATGTATTTAGCATACTAAAGCACTAAAATTTTACCCTTTAACAATATATTAACGTAATTACGAAATCACAAAAGTTTTATTGGTACAAGCTCTCTCCGGATTTCCAGAAAACTTTATTCCTTTAATTCTCTTACCCAGGCCTTAAAAATACATATTTTCCAGATTATTTCTCACAGAGCTGGCACCATTAAATGAAGCTCAGTTTCCCTCCACAGGCATTACAGTAAATGCAGAGCTTTGAAGGTGTGGCTTAGCATGTATTAGCAGAGCTTCTTTTACATGGAGGCTTTATTCCCATAAAACATGTCAGCTGGCCTGGCTGAGTGTTGACAGAGGGGTTGGAAGGAAGGCAAGAGGACTGGTGTGGATCTTGGGAATATCAGATGGAGAGCAGAATGAGTGGTGAGGGGGATGTAAGCATTTCTACAAGCTTTCTCACGCAGCAAAGCAGAACAACATGTTTCAGCCGCCTTTCATGTCAAGTCAGAAGTGTCTGCGGAGGGGCAGGATGAGTGCTCGGGGTAATATAAGGCTACTGAGCAGAACTAGACCTTCTAAGATGTGCTGACGTGAAAAAAGCAGCAAATGTGACGAGAACTCAAATGGTAAAAGACACCTCCACTAAATCCCCGAAACTAAAAGCCGCAACTTTACCAAGAGCTACTGGTTATGTATAATTTATATTACAGATGGTTCTGGCTCTGGGTGTTTACTGATCAAAATAGAGTTACAGTCCCAATGAAATACATTTGTGTACTAAGTGTGTGTGTGTGGTTCCCTACATCGTTGGGACCAAATATCCCCACAAGGATAGTAATAGTACCCATAAGAAAAACAGCTTATAAATCATACAGAATTAAGTTTTTTTGTAAATCTAAAATCAGTAGGTAATCAGAACTATTGGGGGTATCTACATAAAACATAGAAGCCCAATGTGTGTGTGTGTGAGGGAGAGGGACGGAAAGAGAATAAGAACTTACAGATTGTTATATAATGGGCCATTTTGATATTCATAATATCACACACTAGCATTCCAAGAACTCACAGAACCTTCACAGGGACTCTATCTACTGGTGTAAGGATTAAACTTAACAAATGTTCTTAATAAAAAACTGTTTTAATGAAAATTCTAAAAATCTCAAATGAAGCTGAATATAAATGTACTTTCTAGGACAATACGATTCAGTTTATTTCAGCTGTAAATTTTCGCTTAATACAGCAGTTCTTTTTCTGCAGTCTGTGAGAGTATATGGGATAGAAATGTCAGAGGCAGGCGTTTAGTCTGTCACCCCCATTTTTCAATCTTAATTGGTGAGTGTGACAGATCTCTGACAGAAGAGGGCGAGATTTCAGCAAAAGCATTTGGTGGATTTGATATCACTTTCTAAAATCAGGTTATTCTGAGTCGCCAAGTGAGACGCCACCTTTAAACTACACTGCGTCTTTATAAAGCTGGTGTATATCATTTACAGATGAGAGAGCACACACAAAGGATTTTCATAAAGCCCTTAACCACTTGCATAAAACTGCCACAATACTGGGAATGATAACAGTGCTGCATTATAAGCCCAGACTAAGCATGACTAAGCAGTCGCTGGATTCTAAAATTAAACATTTAGAAGGCAACTGATTGTTTTAGGGCCATCAATTATTAAGCATGAGTTAATAATACTAATACTACTACTAATACAAATGTGTACTTAGACCAGAAATTTAATGCAACAATTAAAATAAATACCACAGACACAATGCAAGAACATGTTTTGTGGCTTAGCTGGCAAAGACTGCTGTATGGACTGCTATTGACTGTAAGATAAATGATAGACTTAGGGGAGCGGCAACATTTATATTCTGTCAGATTACATATGCATGGCAAAATTTTACAGGTGAAATACTGCAATTTCAAAAGGAATCTGTGCGATCAGGTTTTTTTTATGATTGAAAAATGTACAAACATTTGGATAAACTATTACTGAAATTTGAGCAAGATCTCATGCCAATTCGTACATATTTTAAGTCGTACAAATTCGTATGACCTCACTCAATTTGCTAATTTGTACGAATTTTCACGAATGACCTACACCTAACCCCGCCCCTAAACCTACTGTACCAGTCACTGGGGTTTTAGACAAATCGTACAAAATTTGCCACCTCATAAAATACGTATGAATTGGTTGTGAGACTGTGTTGGAAATTTCACTACTGTGACCATACATTTATGACCAAATTTATATATATCTATATATTAGGAATGCAACGGTTTTCGGTGGTTTATCGAACCGTTCGATTCGCCCTGTTCGGTTCGACACAGCCACGTGAACCGCAATATTTCGGCAGCCTTAAACTTTCCTTTTAATTAAAATTGGTATTTTCTGTGTATTAAGCGCAGAGACAATCAGGCGATGGTCAGAACTTCTCAAGACTAGTGATGTGTCGTTCTTGAACGATTCGTTCATTTTGAACGATTCGTTCATTTTGAACGAATCTTTAATGTGACTCGGGAAGAACGAGTCGTCTCGTGGGAGTGATTCTTTCAGTCGCGCACGGCTAAGGCTACATAGGTTAAGCTTATGGGGCTGTCACGTGATGCACGAACGACTCGAAAACGAACGAGTAAGCGCCACCACTTAGTGATAAATTTTGTTATTGTTGTTTGTTCTGATGGTGTATTTAGAAAGTATGTTCTTGTTGCTATCAATATTTATTTGAATAATGTTCATATTTCACTTTTTACTGCACTTTTTATATTGTCCGTTTTTGAAAAAGGGCAAAAATAAGTGTTCTTTTTTAAAAATAAATGTGGTGTTTTGACTTAATTTGTACCTTTTTTTACATTTAATATTGTCTCTGTACCTTGATAACTTGAAATAGAAAGGGCAAATGACCTTCAACTAACAGCCGTGATGTACTTTAGTTATGAATTAATGCTTTGTCACCCATTTCGCACATTTATTTCAGCAGTTCTTCTTTAAAGTCAGTGCAATCTTAAAATTGAGCCTAAATGAGCTAAAAAGAAATTGTAATATTTTATCCACTAGAATACCATGTATTACAACAAAAAATCTGTTATGAATTTGTCTCCTTAACCACAAACTGTCATCTTAACATGTCAGTATTTACGCTTAAAGTCACTGTTATATGACTGAAAATGATTCATAGTTGCGTGAGTCAGCTGTTACACTGATTCAAAGTGATCAAATGACTCACTTAAAAGAAAGAGCCAATCATTTGGGAAATGGACATTGCGGAACTGTTTGTTGTTGTTTAATATTACTTATTTATCTATGAATTTATTTGTCACTGTTGCAGCCCTGATTGGGGATTGTTGATTGCAAGATCACAAAATGCTGTGTGATCATTATACACGCGCACACACACACACGCCACATACTGTAAAGGCACACTGATTTACACAGCACATGACGCACACTCTCCCCAGATGGAGCGTGCTGGAACGGCCGCCCGGCCCGCCGGGAAACCGTGAGTTGGCGGAGTGTTCTGGCACGCTCATAAAATCACTCACAGTTATAGCAGTGTTTCAAAGCAGCACGTCTTCAAACATACACACGATGTCACATAAAAACAACCGTTACATGTTCAGGTGAGAGACACAGATGTCACATACTGCAAACACATGCAACTCACCTTCACGCATTACATTTGCATTTAGTAATCTGCCAGATTTTTTTATCCAAAGCACGATACTGTGTATTCGAGTGCACACAGTAAGCAGTAAGTGTGAATCCCTGGGAAATCAAACCCGTGACCTTGGCATTGCATGCTAACAGGAGCTATGCATGCAATGGTGTTGCTATACTGTTTATATTGAGGGTGATAAAATTCCCAGGGCTCAACAATCAGGATGCCCCATAAGTCCCAGATAGAGTTTACTTACCACCAAGTTTGCTTACCACTAAATATCTTAAATTTGTACATTTTTATGCCTTGAAAATGTACATTTTTTGACTTACAGTGATATTTTGTACTACACCACTGTAAAAATAAAAGATAAATGAACATTAAACATTAAAAAGTCTTTATCTTTACAAAAAAATAAATAATACAATAACAGCCTCATGCAAATCATTTTGATGCAAAAAGGTTGATGCTAATTCAAACTGATTTTATACAATTTATCTAGACCCCAGTGACAGGTAGGTTTAGAAGCAGGGCTAGGTTTAGGTTATTCGGACAAATTCATACGAAGTGTGAGTGAGTGAGATCATACAATTAGCCACCTCATAAAATAGTGTACGAATTTCTGTGAGACAGGGCTGCCTAAACACAAGAAGTACGGCTCAGGGTCCAATTTTTAATGAAATTGAATGCAGTATCCATTACTTTAACAGTCCACCTATAGAGACACGATTCAACTAAAAGGCAGAATATAAACGAAAGTAACTGCGGCCATGTGGTAAACTGATGATAAAGAATTGAAGGACTTCATACGAGTGTTCATTACGAGGCCATCTGTTCAGTGGCAGTATAAGTGTGTCTCAAACACTGCCTGGGATCTATGTGTGTGTGTATATATGGACACACTTGCATGCCAGTAAGCTCTCGCTTTCCAAACACATCCCACCTGTCAATGTGACTGTCAGTATCTGCCGAAACATATATGCAGATACACATTTACACGTCTACAACAGCACCATACCTGTCAGGGGACCCCACGCAGCCTAAGACTTATAGACATGTGACTCTGTAAGACTAAAGGACAAAGCAGCTAGCAGACAATTTGACTGAATGTAGCACAACACCAGCAGTATTTACTACTTAGGTCACACTTTAGCTTAATTTATCACTATTAACCTCAATAAACTCCTAATTTGCTGCTTATTAATAGTTAGTAAGGTAGTTGTTAAGTTACTGGGTAGGAGTAGAGATGTACAGCCAATAAGCTAGCAATATGCATGCTAATAGTTATTAATAACAACTGGCCCATACACAGGTTTTACTTATATTTTACTATGCTGTGCCTTTAATAAAATGTTTTATATATTTCTGTCCAATATGAATTTGTATGCTTTGGCAATATTGTATGTTAGGAGTCAGGCCAACATTGCTTTGTTGACTTTGAGCAAAGTTAAGCCGTGATGCTCTTGAGGAGACGTAGCTTCAGATCTGGCATGTGGCATTTTTTTCCCTTGATTTTTGACACTTAAACAAGACTGATGGTTTTTCTCCACGATAATCACACAATGTTGCCATTAAGCAGTACTGTGAACACACTGAAGCATCAGAGGGCCTGGAGTAACCTAGGGTTAAGTGTCACGCTCAAGGACACAGTGGTGGTCGCTTTTGGCTTGCTTACTGCTTCTCACAGTTTCACCGCATTTATCGAATAAGACTGTGACGGACTCTGTAAAAAAGGTTAATACTGAAGCAATCTTGGCTAAATAAGTGTAGGCTATTTAATAGCAAACGGTAACACTTTAGAACAGGTAACACTTGTTAACTATTAACTACGACTTTTTTCTCAATAAATTCTTAATTTGCAGCTTTTTAGGGCTGTAACGATACCCGATATGAAACCGAAATCGCGACACTCAGATCCACGATCCTGTGTCGTGGTGTGATAAGAGTGCATCGCGACACACCCCGTGACTACCTTGAATTGGTTTTGAAATCAGCTTGTGGATCTTGTTTCTTTGCGTAGATCTGTTTTCCTCTAGCGTATGTGATTTACCGCGCGTCAGCATCAGTGGTGCGCTCGCATACTACTGGCATAGATTTGCCGCCATAGATATGCGATCATTTTCGGTTGTCGATAACGAGGGATTCAAGTATTTACTCAGTCTATTACAAAGCCGGGTGCAAATTGTTTTAAAAATAATTTTTTTCTCCCACCCCCCACGAAAACAAATAGTGATACAAACCGAATCGTGGGCCAAAAAACGTGATACGAACCGAATCGTGGGCCAAAAAACGTGATACGAACCGAATCGTGGGCCAAAAATAGTGATACGAACCGAATCGTGGGCCAAAAATAGTGATACGAACCGAATCGTGGGTCAAAAATAGTGATCCGAACCGAATCGTGGGTCAAAAATAGTGATCCGAACCGAATCGTGGGCCAAAAATAGTGATCCGAACCGAATCGTGGGCCAAAAATCGTGATCCGAACCGAATCGTGGGTCAAAAATCGTGATACGAACCGAATCGTGGGCCAAAAATCTTGATACAAACCGAATCGTGGGTCAAACATCGTGAAACGAACCGAATCGTGGGTCAAACATCGTGATACGAGCCGAATCGTGGGTTTGGTGTATCGTTACAGCCCTACTGCTTATTAATAGTTGTTAAGTTTAGTTGTAGATAACTGTAGATGAAAAGATTTTTTTTCTCCTTGAGGAATGTGATTTCAATGAAGGGACAACTAGTTTTGGGCAAGTTTGGATTAGCAATTGACCCTTCACAAAAACCCACCACCAAACCCATTTTAAGATTCCTATTTACCTAAATCAGAAACAAAATGTTTTAGGTCAACCAAAGTAAATCCTACTCTCCTGTCTAATTTGTTTTCAGACAAAATGACAGATTTGGCGTTATGACTGGTCAGATCACCTGCCAATCAAACGACCTGGGCTGGCTTTATTTTGCAGACCTGGCAACCCTGTTTATGGATCAGTATATCAACCTTGAGTAGTTTCACCAAGTGTAAAATGTAAATGCAGCTATCAGATGTCATCTTTCAAAAGACGTAAGCTGGTCATCAAAAAAAAAGTTCGGTCAACTAATCAGGTGTGCGTTTCCCAGTCAAAGATGTAACTCGCTGGTTAACCACCATAGTACGATGCATTGTTTTGGGAACGAACTAGCTACACACGACTGTTTCCCGAACATGGTCGCATCTCCGTCGTTTGAACCACATAAGTTCAACAATATAGGGTCACTGTTAATGACGTCACACGCATGTGGTGGAAGATGAATGACTTACGCTATTTAACTGATTAGAGATCTCCAAGATGCTACTGTATTGAACATGACACATATTGATTAATTTACTATTTTTGTTCACTGTCACTTTGCTTTTTTTGATCTTTGAATCATCGCGGGTTCCCTCTTACGTCATACTCCGGGGTTCCCTTAGCCAATTGTGCACATGCACACTTCTCAAAAACAGCGTTTAGAATGGACGCGCAAAGAGACATAATTAAAACGCATTTGTTTTTAGATATAATGTAAGATAAAGATAGTAATGCATGTAAGTTTGCTAGCACATTTATTAAAGCCCATATATCTTACTAACAAGAAACTATGCTTCTAACCACAGGTCCAGTGCTGTAGTTCAAACCACGTACGTTTGTGACGTTGACTGTGAATGTTCGTTTGAAATATGCTTTCGGGAAACACCGGATCCTGTGCTGGTAACGACAGAACTAGCGACCATCGTAGGCTAACCATGCTTTTGGGAAACGCCCCCCAGAATTGAAATCAAATCAAAACATGCAGTGTGAATGCGGCCTCAGGCACCTGCTTTTTGTTTAAATTCAGCAAAATTCATTGTTTTGGAACGGAGCTGTGTAATGATCCTCTGTAAAAGGCCCATGACAAGATCCGTGCAGCTGCCTGTGATCTCTCCGTAAAGCCAATGATTGCAGCTAGTACACTGATTTTACTACGCTTTACTGGTTAGGTCCTAATTCACAGTATAGTTACAGCCTCCTATAAATGTAGAGACAAGCATTTTCTGCAAGGTACAAGTACACTGTAACTACTGATCACTAAATTTGATGGAATATCATAAAGTTTCACAAGCTGAACCGTATCATCAGCAGTGTGTCTCAACTGATAAACTCACCCAGACAAAATGTGAAGACTCTGCACTTATTTTGCCTTTGGGGGGAGCAAATGTGGTATATAGAATAACTACTGTATAAACTGAAATTCCTAGAAATCCCTGCATAGCTTGAATTTGATGTTTTTTTCCGTATCAGTTATGTTTATTAGGCTTGCATGATGCATGTAATGTTGTTAAATTAATGTTTATAGCACATTTCTTTTTAATTAATCTAAACCATGATGCTGTTTAGTGTTTGTGTGAAAAAAGATAAAAACTGCTTGTGATGGGCTTTGGATCATCATGTGACATTCTCACCCGTCTGTACTTTAGCATCAGTATTTCAAAATAGTTGTAAAATGCCAATTATGTTATAGTGTAAAAATCTACCACAGATAAATCTACCATTAAACGGCAAATAAAAACAAAACCAACTGTGACTGATCGCTCATTTTCCATGTCAGCCACTTGAATCTTTCTGTCTAAATGAGGGGTTCTTTTCCAGGATAAGCTGCAATAAGGACTGGACCTTTTACCATTCGGTCAGAGGTCTAGCTATGCGAGACTAAGCGCAGCAAGAAGCTGAAAAGTGAGGAGACGGAACAGCATGTAAAAGAACAAAACACTACACACACACCCATCTTTACAAAGGAATGGCCAGAGGCTCTCAGCCACTTGAGCAGCTACTGACACACGGCCAGAGAAAGACGAAGGCACATCAGAGCATCAGGCAGCCTGTAATCATAGTCTGACCTCTCTGCAATTATCGCCATCTCGCAGGAAACAGCAGGCTGTCCTGCGACTAATACATAATTCGCAACTCACAGCCAAGCAACGCACAAACACAAGTAGACCAAAAGCAAGTGTCTGTTCCTCCCAAAGCCAAGCTTATGTTTGGAGAGGAATACTAACTGACTACTTACTGAATACCACACAGAAAAACACTGTATAGGCTACTGACTGCTATTTCAAAACAGGGAGTGAAACAGTAGCAGTATGCAGTGATAAATGTTAATAACAACTGTTACAAGGTGTCTGAAATTAACAATAATTTAGTCATTTTAATCAAATATTCAACTAAGGGACTGGAAAAAGATTTTTAAAAAGTTCTTAAGATAAACTCCAAGAAGTCCTTGACACACACAAGATAGATGCATTTGATTTAACTTATTTAATCGATTAAACATCTTAATTTTGGGGATTAATGACAAGATGGATGTTAAATTATTTTAGCAATTTATTTACAATAATTTAAAAAAACATTATTTTCATAATTTAAGTTCTATTTGTTTTAAGACCAGCTATGGTAAATAAATAAATATTGCTTGCTTATCTGGTTTTCGTTATTTTATTTTATTTTATTGTTTGCAATTGTTAATAATATTATTAAAATTAAGGACGTTATTATTATTTTGATTATTTTTAGAATTTACGTGTCTTTGGTAGGGCTGTAACGATACACCAAACCCACGATTCGGTTCGTATAACGATTTTTGACCCAGGATTCGGTTGGGTCACGATTTTTTTTCGTGGGGGGTGGGAGAAAAAAGCTATTTTTAAAACAATTTGCGCCCGGCTTGGTAATAGATAACGGGACTCAAGCACACTGAGTAAATACTTGAACCCCTCGTTGTCGACAAACGAAAATCGTCGCATATCTATGGCGGCAAATCTATGCCAGTAAAACGCGAGCGCACCACTGATGCTGGCGCGCGGTAAATCAGCCCTAGTCTTTAGAACAATCATGGTAATACAAAATATACAAAATTATATATATATATATAGTGGTTTTTTTTGGTAATACAAAATATTCCTAAGTTTCTATAGTTAGAAAAAATAACAAAAAAGACAGAGAAAAGTTAGGAAATGGCAATTTCCGTCACTCAGAAAGGTCTATTTCTCACTGTTAACTAATGAAGTGCTACTTTTGCCTTAATAAACTTCTAATAGCGTCTTATTAATATTTAGTACCGTAGCTAAGTAATGTTGTCAGATTAAGGGATGCAACAGTCCTCACATGACATTATTACTCACTATACGTTACAGTTCTCATATAGTTATGGCAAAGAACATCTGCATACCGTACACACCATAGTGTGCATTGCATTAATGTTAGCATGTTAGACTGCTTTTCCAAACATAACAAAGGTGTAGTAGAGTCAGCTGTTTGCTTGACACCCATTTTCCTCTTTTCGCATTGTCCTTCTAACCGAGAGCCAGAAAATGGGAGACAATCGGCCGCTTTACAGAGCCCGACAGAGAAAAATGGCAGCGACGTGTGAAAAGATGAGAGAATAAAAGCACCATTATTACTGTACAGTAATGACGCCTGCGGAGGAAAGAGATGGCGGTGGAAGAATGCAGGCTAATAAAGACTAAGAAGCGAAACGCACTAGAACCATTACCCAGTGTGCCGCTGCGCTTGGGTGTCACTTCAAAGCATTCCCAGCTATTAATCAGATGATATCCTACACCCCTCACCCCCCCAAATCCCAACTCAACGTCGCCTCCTTCTACGTCATTAACCACCTCCACCCCCAGAACTACACACAGAGTAATCATTACTAGACTAGTTCACACCTCACACACAAACACACCCTTATCACACCATCACAACTAATTAATTCACCTGCCACTTCAGCCCAAGACACACTGCTTTATTCTAACAGTAAGGATTTCTCTCCTGGCCGGGCTGAGTCAGTGCTTATACTTGCCTAACAGTATTTTTACTGGACCCATCATAAAACATCTTCAGCAACATATTTTTATATGAGTCAGAGATATATATTTATAGTTGCAAGCAGGACCATAACTCCCATTGACATTGAAAGGGGCCAGTCGCCTGCATTAATCAGATATGGCCAAATTGTCGGCCCTTAATATTTGATATTCTTGATGGAACTCTATTACAGTCTCTTTTTGTTTTTAGGATGACTAAAGGTTAAAAGTTAAATTTTTAGGCTGGTCTGCTTTAGTGATGATTTACAGAGGAGGGCTTCCATTTTAATAGTGAAAGACTGTAAAGTACAATATATGTACCTTAAAACTTAATACCTTTAATAGGAAAAAAATGTAACTACCAACAGTGATATTAACTATTTTTCATAAATTAGGATGCATTTGCACATGAATTCTGCTCATTTCAGTTTTTATTAATTTTTTGTTCTTCTATGGAAGTCAATGGTGCTCATTAACCGTTCAGATCCAGCATTTTTTAAAGTATCTTCTTTTGTGTTTAACGGAAGAAAGACTCAGTAATACTTTATTTTAGGGTCTCTTAACTAGTTGCTTATTAGCATGCACGTTACTGGAATATTATATATTTCTTAGTGCTAATTAAGCACATATTTATGCCTTATTCTACATCCCTAATCCTACTCCAATTTAACAACTACCCTATGAACAGAAATGATGAATTTTTTGAGGGAAATGTTGTAGTTGATAGTTAATAAGTGTTCTCTATTTTTTAATGTTACCAGAAACTCAGAAAGGATTGGTACAAGTGGGTGGTGAGTAAATGACGACAGAATTTTCATTCTGAAAGTGAACAACTCCTTTACGATCTTCCAAGTACTTCCAGTAAATATGACATTTTCCGAAAAAGAGGCCAATTTAAATCATTCTTAAAACTTCAGCACAGTCATTTTAGCCATCTGTTTTAGCCAGAGAGCGATTCATCTTTAAATCAGAAGAATTCACCACAACCGTATTTAAAAAATGTTGAAGAAAACAAAATCCAGTATTAACAAACAGCATGTTAGCAACAAGAGCATTTGCCATTAAGCATTTTTGTTTAATTATGTGAAATTGTACTTTTTGTTTATCTATATTTTATTATTTTTGTTTATTTAGTTTATTATGCAGTATTGTATATTTTTATTTTTATCATTTTCACTAGATTGCATAATGGGTCAAATAATCATAAGCCCTATTCGGACGGGACTAGTTTTACAGGGGGTCGTTAGATACATTTTGTTTCACAGGCGTACTTGGTGATTTTAATCCCGTCCGAATCTGCCACGTCTGTGTTTTTCTCTCACAACCTCTGTGATAATTCCAGAGCAAATTACCTACTGTTGTTCAACAAACTCAGTGATCCTCTGAGAAAACTAATCCCGTCTGTGATGTCTGTGATATTATTTTTTTTAATTATGTTTTAGCCAACACGTTTTAGCCAACGCGATATGCCGTAGATGCTCTTACCGCACGCACGTTTGATATATTTTGATATATAAAAGAAATAAATAAATACAAATAAAGAGCCAGATCACTGTTTAGACTGGCTATTGTAATATCAGTATCAGGTAAGATTACTCACGTTCATCTGTGAACTTGCTTACATCTGTTTTAATTATCCAAATTAAACATGGATTTACTACAAATAAAAATCATAGTAGTTGAACTAAAGTACCCACACATTAACATGGTTTTGCTATACTAGCCATTTAGCTTCACCATGGTCTTTGTGATTAGTCCAGTCCGAAATAGTACATGAAAATCATGGACGTTAGGTGATAAGAATCGAAACTCACACGTAGTTTAGAAAACTAGTCCTGTCCGAATAGGGCTATAGAGATTTATTTAGGTTTATTATTATTTTCATGTTACAATGAATGGATATTAAATAGATACTGAATGTAGACAGACAGATAGATAGTACATTTTATTGGTATGGTTTTGACAATCTTGTAAAGTATGTAAAATAATCAAGGAGAGAGAGCTAGAGGGAGGTGTTGACACCTGGCTCTGGTAGCGTATATTGGGCTCTGTGCCTGGACTCACAGCCGTTTACTGAAAACACCTGCCACAGTGAGTTTGGGGAGGGGTGGGGGGTGTTTGTTGATCAGTCCAGGCAGGCCCGGCGCGGGCCGCTCCCGCCACGATGCACCCTCAGAGCCATAAATCCAGCCTGGATCTCCCCACGGCCTCCAGAGAGGAATCATCATCGCTCCTGCCCCATAGCACAGGATTAACTCCTGCACCGCAGCTGTCTCTTTAATATTAGATAGATGTTATACAATTCTAATCCCTCGCACTAACCTCTTTAACCGTTTCCACACTAAACGATGTGCTTTTAGCACACATCCTAGAAGCTCAGAGGCTCAAACGAAGCCACGGTTTCAAATTTCCTGCAGAACATTATAGATTCTGATTAGTGCTGTGATTAATCACATCCAAAATAAACGTTTTTGTTTACATAATTTTTATGTGTATACTGTGTATATTTATTATGTATGTATATTATGTATATTTTGAGACTATTTAAATTTATTTACATTTGTGCTGCCAAACAAATAATCGCAATCGCATCAAAAATGAAAGTTTTTGTTTACATAATTTATGAATAATGTATTTATATATTTGTATGTATATATTTACTATGTATATAAAGACACACACATTCTGCATATATTTTGAAAATATTTACATGTATTAACATTTGTGCTGTCAATCGATTAATCATGATTAATCGTATCCAAAATAAAGGTTTTTGTTTACATAATATATGGATGTGTACTGTGTATATTAATTATGTACATATAAAAGCACATACATACAACTTACGTTGTAAAAATATTTACATGTATATATTTAAATTCATATCATTTATATTATATAATAATATATTTAAAATATGAACATATTTGTATTAAATATATACATTCAAGTGTGTGTATTTATATATACATAATAAATATACATGGAAAAAACATATATGGTAACATTTTATTTTAAGGGTCCAGAATAATGCATTAGTTAAGCATTAATTAATGGTTAATTTGTTCACAATTCATCATTAGTTGAGCAAAAAAAACACATATAACTAATGATTAACCTAACATTTTAAGGGCCCGAATTATGCATTAGTTAAGCATAAATAAACTAGTAATTTATGATTAACTTGTTCACAATTATGCATCAGTTAAGCATGAACGCACATATAACTAATGATTACCTGAACATATTAGCCATTATTTACAATTAATTAGTCATTTTAAAAACAAACATTTATCAAACTTCCTTTATTAGCACTAAATTAATGGCAGTTTAGCCTTAATTATTACCTTATCCTAATCAATAAACGTAAATATCGCTCAATAAGTGTCATAATGTAGATTTAAAACAGGGGGTGAAATAGCCTTTATTACAATATTTTAGCTATAAATATGCAAACCAGCAGTAATGAAACAAAATAACAATAACAACAAAAAAATTAAAAAAAAATATATATATATAACCTGGACTAAATTAAATAAACATAAACTAAATAAACTGGCTTGAGCTGAATAATGTCACTATTGTCTACTGTAAAGCTGCTCATAACTGAACTAAATTTGTTGATTAATTTTGCAACACTAGTGTTATTTTCCTAGTTGTGAAGCTGCTTTGAAACGATCTGTGGGTGGTTTCTTTGCCGCTGGTGTCAAAAGAGGCTTTAAGTGTCTGTGATATTCTTGTCTGTAGAAATGGATCGTTCTATTAAGAATAGAAGATTTATTGCCAGGTTCTTCGCCACATTTTATGATCGGCCAGGTAAAAATCATAAACTCGAATGGTTAGAAAAGTAACAGAACACTTCTCCTCAATGGGCCGCATTATTTGAGGCATCATTCACATTTGGAGCGCGAACACTGTGAGACGAGTAAAACATCAAACTTAATGCTTAGTGTTAGGAGTTTGTTCAAATCATCACTATGAACGGAAATATTGATGCTCACCTTTGCTACAGTCATTTCTGCTGTCTAAAAGTTTTCAGAACATAAAAAAATAATATTGCAATAATACTGTAAATGAATGAATTAGGCTTTATTTCAGATTTGCTCACACAAACAGAAGGACACGGTGCTGTCATTCTGACCTCAAATCTAACAGAAAAAAAAACAAGCATAAACTTACCAATCAGAGAGACAGAGAGAGAGAATGACAGAGAGAAAGAGGAGGCAGTGTACCCTAGTGGTCAAAGTGTGCACTAGGGCAGACTGAGGACAAAGGCTATGCATATTACAATACTAATGTTACTATTTCTGTAGCATACAGTATATATATATGCACATTTTCTGCATACAAAGATGGATACAGATGACTTACAACTTCATAAAAAAATGCTAAGTTATGCATTATATATCAATATCTACACGATTTTTTTATTTTCTCCTCATCAGGATTGGTCTCAGGCCATTTAAAATAAAAATAGATGTCAATATATAACAGTTCGACAAATGTAGAGCCCTTGTTTTAAAAAGATTTGAGCCAGAATCAGATCTGGTGCAGCACAGTGACAATGTATTCTATACGCTCACTCTGAGTGCAACAAGTCGCTGTGCATTTGAGACACAGGCAGCTGCGTTCAGCCTCCCCCGAGACTGATTAAATTGGAATTTCTGATGCTAATCTTTGTTTTTGCACAAAAGGGCCGACGCATCCTTGAAAAGAATGCAGCATGTATATTTAATGGCACACTGTATCAGTGAAGACTGTCGCTCTGATGACTTACACAACCAATTAGTGACAAATTCTCATTCATGACTGTGAACTGATAGTAAGGAACAGGTTTGACTTGACAAAAACAAAGCAATATGGTGTCTTGTGTCTTGCTTCCTATTAGCTGTAAGTAAAAAGTGTATGTAATATAAGGGAGTGTAAGAATTATTATACACAACATAATCATTAGCCAGATTAATTTTTTTAAATGTGTCATGTATTTCTAAGTAAAACCAAATATATAATAGGTCGATATAAGTATTACACTATAAGTATTACATACAACTGTCAAGACATTTTTGTTTATTCATTGATTGATTAAATGCTTGATTGATTATTATTTTTTGATTCATTGATTGTTTTCTTATTTATTTTATTTTACATATTCTATTTAATGTTTTATCAGAGGATAGCAATGACTGTTAGTTACTTGTGTAAGCTATTAAAATTATTGCAAACTGTTTTGACAAACACTTGACAATAAGATTCTGTTCGTTAACATTAGTTAACTACATTAGTTTACATGACAAATAATGAACAATAGTTCTAAAGCATATATTAATATTAGTAAATGTTAATTTCAACATTTACATAATTTACATGTTAATATGCAACAGATCTCGAGTTAACAGTGAGTATTTTTTTTACTAACATTAACAAATACTGTCTTGGTTGTTGCATTAATTAACTATTGTTAACTAATGATGAGTTCATCCTGAGGCAGACCCTTAATTGAGGTCACAAAACACCTCTCAACACCCAGACCCGCAATCCACCTCCATCCAATGCACAACATGCTTTCCTCTGCTCTTTCTCTGAAAGATTACAATAATAAAACAGAAATTAAAAACAAGTAATCTGGATTTTCTGCTTGAGCCGTTAATAATGTCTAACAGCTGTCACATGCAGCACAAGCACACGCGGCGGTTGGCCCGGGGCCGCCTGGTGAGAAGGAGACAGACAGAGGGAGAGACGTTCCCTTCACCTGCAGGTCCGCTAAAGATCTCTTTTGCTTGTCTTGTTTAATGGTTTATTCTTCGAAAGCTGCTGTATTTTAAGGGAAGTGTGAGCTTCCTCTGCTGAAGTGTTAAACACACGGCGGGGTTCGAAAACGTGATACGGGTGATGTGATACAGGAAGTATTGCCCGCCCAGCTTGTCTTCTTTGTGTAGGGTTGCCGTGCCCGTCTGACCTGCAGCGTGGGGGGACGCCACGGCTGTGTGGCACAGTGCCACGCCGCATACACACGCTTATCAAACTACATTTGAACATTACACAGACTTCCATTGTTCTTGTATCAATCCAACCAGTTACAATTACTATAAACTAACACTCTAAACAAAAAAATACACTGTAATAATAAAGGTCAGTTTATTTTAAAGTCCAAATCTCACCATTAACTATAAATATAGCCTCAATTAACTCCTAATTTGCTGCTTATTAATAGTTTGTAGGGATGTTGTTAAGTTTAGGTATTGGGTAGGAGTAGGGATATAAAATATGGTCATGTGCCTAATAACTACTAATAAACAGCCAATATGTTAAAAATAGGCATGCTAATAAGCTACTAGTGAGAACTGGCCTCTATACTAAATCAGTAAAATAACAAAATAAAAAAGGCTTGCCAGGACAATATCCATTCATTTTAAATGAAACACGATGCAATACTGTTTAAAATTAATGTATTGTTAAACTGAATTGGAATCATGCATTCATATGACAGTATTGTAAAATATCCTCAAACTGAATGACAAAGAAAGAACACACACGTTTACACAGCAATGGAAATGAGGACCTAGACAGTTACTGTAACTCTAATTCTACAGACTAACCCTACAGACATTGGGTTATTTACTTCATATATGAATTTTTTTACCATCTTAAATAGATGATTTAAATACGTAACTTAGCTAACTTCTGGGAACAGTTCTATAACAGAAATAGTTCTACTGCTAACTGTGCGCACATCACATATACACACAAACTCACTCACCAAACTGCCCCAGCAGAGCAAATAACTGTTAACCAGATCTGTACATTAAGAACATGCTGATGTAGAATATACAGTTTCTGACTCAGCAGGTAATAGATACATTGTTGGATTCAATGTGATGTCACATTAAAAACATTGAAATAAGGTAAACACCGGATCAGTATGGACATCTTGGACCAGTTTGTAGCAAAAGGGTTAAGGTGAGGTGGCAGTACAATAAAAGTGTGTTCACATTAAGTAAAATAAATTGTAAGAAAACTATAAAGATAACTAAATAAGCATGAACGCCAATGCATGATAACATTCTCTTTAGTACGCAGTTTTGTCATCTGCTACTTTACATGCTCAAGCTTTTTAAATCTGATGGATTTTGATTGGTTTATTGTCAATGGTTTTATCGTTTAACAGCTGGACAAAAAAAATATATTATTCCTCTGTCTCATTAATTATTGCTATTGTGTTGTGTTATTATTATAACTTTATTGTTATAGTTATTGTCCTTGGTGTGAACAGGCCTGGTGCTGTTTTCAGCCAGCGGAGCGTTTCTCAAAAGCATCGTTAGCAAACTATGCTTGTTAGTTCCTTGAAACTCTATTGGTATAATGACAAAACTTGCAACCAAAGTTGAAACACCCCCAAGTTGGGTTTTCTAGTCATGTCTTCAGCAAACACACACCAGCCACACAACAAAACATAAAAACAACTCAAAACAACAAGAACTGATTGGTTTGTGGAAACTTTGTGTGGAACTGAAGCACTGTGGTTGAAGAGGAAGAGCAAGTTATTATATATTTGTTATGATATATTTGCTAATTAATTTTTCACACAGCGAGCAGGTAAGTGCTTTACGCAAAAGGGGCGAATTTATTTAAATTTATTTATTTAAAGCAAGCGGGATAAGAATAGAAACGATTGCTAACAATATCAGTGAAGCCCTTGATGTGGGCCCTAAAAAACTGCAATTTCAGATGGAAGTGAGAGAGACTTTACGGCTTGCCAACCTCATATCTCCCTACGAACCCCTCCATCAGGTCTGCCATAAACACCAGACACGCTTTCATAACACCACTAAACACCTGTGCCTGCCTTTACATCCCCTTACCCCCTCGTCTGAGACATTCACGCAGCGAGCCCTTTAATAAAATCTCTCGGTACAGTTATTTATTCCCCTCTGGAAAGCAAAACACAAGGGTAAGCAGGGTTAACCTGTAAACAGAGAAGGGTTGCTGGGATATCCAGGCAGGATATAAGAATGAGGGGACAGACAGGGACGTTTTCCCCCTCCAAGACAATAAAAGAGGAGGGAGGGAGTGTTTTTATCTTTGAGCAACATGCTGTAAAACACACACAAAGCTGTGATCGGAAACAATGGTCCTGGGCTGTGTGTGTGTGTGTGTGTGTGTTTGTGGTGTGGGGGGTTGCAGGAAGGAAGCCAACTCAACCCCCCAGACAAGACATGGTAAGAAGAACAGGAGAATCAAAGGTTTGGAGGAAATGGAGACCAAATGCTTAATGCAACATCAAGCCTCAATAACAATATTCTTACACATGAGAATGCTTTCAAATATGGATATTTCTAAAAAGGAAACAACTTTAGAAACCAGGCACATGAAGAGCAGAAATAGGCCTAGCTAGATTTGAGCGTTTTTGATGCTAAGGTGTTGTGGGTGATTGTGGTGTTGGTAAAGTTTAAACTTGCTATAGGGATAATTTATTGGCTCAAACCAAAACATTGCACACTTTTTGGTGTTGAAGGTTCGATGAAGAATCCATGGAACTGTGGAGGTGAAGATAATTTTTGTTACACTAACAACAGTTCTTTTAAAATTTGTTCACTGAAATTCTTCAAGAAACCCAAAATGGTTCTTCTGTGATATTCTGGTCTCTAGATCTAATCTCAATGCTAACCAGGAACACCTCAGTTCCAAATGAACAGGATTCTGAAGAAGAAACCATGACGAAGTCACGTTTTTAACGCTCAGTTGAGATTCATTTGTAACTGTAACAGGTATGCCACAAATATTTCCCAGAGATCAGCAGAAACAACTTCTCTCAAAGCATCAAAGCAAAAGGAACAACCGAAATAACCAAGAGGAGAAGTGAAATTGAGAGCTTTCTCCGAAATGAGCCCACATTTCATAAGTCTTTGAGGAACATCGCCGTTTCAAAGCCGAGAGAGCGTTGCGACAGCAGCCTCTGTCTCTACAAGCCTCCGAGTCCAATAGCAGCTGAATAATAAAGCCACTGAAAGACACCACAGAAGGTCTTTCACTGAGCCTGGATCCCAACCTGCATCTGAATGCATTTGTACATCAATTCCCTGAAATATTCATGTTCTTTGTAAAGAATTCATGTGAGGCCGTGAGGGAGGCAGTCCCTGGAGGGATAGAGCAAATCCACTAACGCAGCTACACCCCCTTTACGCCTGCGGGACGCTATTGACCGGTCCGTTCGCTTAATGAGAGAAAAACGGGTTTGGTGACCGTCCAGCTTGCTCTGCATGACCATGGTGCTTTTCTTAGCTTGGCCTTAATTAAATAAACAGTGGTATTTGTTAAGTTAGTGGTAGACTAATAACTTTTTTAATTTAGGCATTTAGTATTTTGCTCATATTTTATTGCTGAATAATAGGTTGATTGACACTGTGGTGCTATCAAAGCATTACATTGTTTTAGCTGAATGAGCTCAGTTGGTATCTGTTTGTCCACCAAATGGCAGACAGGAGGAATGTTCAGGAAACAGAAATTTCACATTTCGCCTTTAATGGCTGATGATGTCATTAAAAATATGTGCGTGCATGTTTATGTAGTTTATGAGGACACAAATTTGTATAAAGACATGGGTATGACATAGGCATTTCTGTATGAAGGTGATTTATGAGGACGTTTTCAGTTTCCCCATAATTCAAAAGGCTTAAAAAACATACTAAATTGTGTTTTTTATTTTAATCTTAAAATGCAAATAGTTTCCTGTAAGGGGTAGGTTTAGGGTCAGTGTAGGACAATACCACATACAGTTTGTACAGTATAAAAACCATTACGCCTATGGAGAGTCCCCATAAATCACCAAAACCAACATGTGTGTGATTTTGAAAAAAGGCTGTCTGTCAGTCAGTCAATGATGTTTTGTGTTTTGTTTTGTTTTTTTTAAATCTCCAACATAATTCTGTCCAGTAAATCAGTCTATCATTAAAGTGCATCCTCTTTGACTTGCCCTGCTAGATACAAACTACAATGTACAAACCTGAGCTTTTTATCAACCTTAGACAAGGTAAAATTGCCCTTCGTCATCCCGGTCTATAATGAAGGTGTGTGGTGGTGGTGTGGTAATAACACACAGGGTGAATGTCACCACATGAATCAAGCATGAGACATTGTTGAGACAGTAAAATTCCAGACAAAGCTATAAAACTCTGGGCTCTGCGAATTTTATCTCTTGCTACAATACTTCACCTGTCTCAATCATTGAACAGTGATGACAGTTAAGGGCACGGCTGCATGGTGGCGCAAGCTGTGAGCGAACAACCAAAAGACATTGTCATATCCGGTTAACAGCACACCTGCACCCTTTAGCTAACATTAGCCTAAATACTCATTGACCAAGACCAAATGGACACATCTACCAACTATAAATATAAGAGTGCATGAGTGTATGGAAACCGCTGGAACAGTGCCTCATTGTAGATATTTTTCATATTTGATTCAAAAATAACAAGACAGATATCTTTTTAATACAGTCTAAATTGGGTTTTTATAATATATAAATGCAATAATTATTCTAAATAGCTACCTCATAATGTTCAATAGGTTTTAGAAACCTGTTTGTTCCCAAAACCATCTAAATGCAAGACACTGAATGACAATATGAATGTGACTTGGAACATTGAGGCCTTAGTAGTGCAAAACAAGCATAGTGTTTATTAAACTCATTTAAATGTATTATTGTCTGTGGATGGTAAATTACCTAAAATTTGCATTAATGATGAACAATGCAAAATGGACCATGCTGATCTTTGGTCATTAAGGAAATAGCATTTGAATAAACCTAATTACTCATTTTTACAGTAACAGTCCAATACTTTATTTTGCTAAAATAATCGGAAAGCTCGAATTTAAGCTATTAACTTTACACATTAAAGTATTCCATCGGTAATACTCAAATATTAAATAACTACAAATGCAAAATTAAAGTAAAAACAAATAAATGATAGCCTAACGTTACTTAAATAAAACTTAGGCTGTAGCTTTCAAAGCGTTCATTAGTTTTAATCTATTCTTAAATCGTGAGGGGCAATTATATTCTACCTTAAAGAAACATTACGTTTGCTGTCCCAGTATCATCATAAAATCCGTTACCTGTCACAATTCATATTAAATCGAGATCATCCCATATTATCAAAATCACATTTACACCTCAACAATTCGGTGCATGTAGACACAAGGATTTTCCGTCTTAAGTCTGGACTTATTCAGCAAGGATATGAGCATAACAAACAAAAAGGTAATATAGGCTTAACGTTATCTATCTACGTCGGTTCAATGTAGCACAAAAGGAGCAAAATAATAATACAAATAAATAAATAAACATTTTTTACCCAGATTTTTGAGTATGCTATGTGGATCTTGAATTGTGGATACAAATGTCTTTGATGTTAGGCTACATTATAGGTTTTTCATAAAAACAAACAAAAAAAAAAATCCTAAACATACATAAGCAACAGCTAATCAAATGTAGGCCTAATCTAAACATTAACATTCGCTGTTCTTTGAAACAGTGTGTCAAATCTTTACTGAGCTTTCACAGAAACGCCATCGAATCAAAGAAAAAGCAACAAACCTGAATGCGCCGCCATCGGTAAGTGAGATGGATAATATTTCCCGGCTGGAAAATGAGGCGCATGTTGCACAGAGCCGTGGCCGGAGGAGGAGATGCGAGAGGCGGCGCGGTGCACTAGAGTGGCCCGCTCTGAAAGGAGATGTGCTGGAGCGGAGAAATCACGACCCTCCATTCCAAAGAAAACAGCAGATATAATCCAAAATCAAGCGGAAATCAGATGAAGCCTTTATACTGTAATCCGTCCGCGTTTGCTTCAGTGGAAAGCTCGCCTCTCCTGCTCAGGTTGAAGTCCTCAATCATCTTTTCTACAAAGAAAGAAAGAAGAGACGTTATAATCTCGGTATGGCACAGCAGCACAGCTGGCATGCATCTGCTTCATGCTCTCAGTTCTCGTCGCGTAAAAGAAAACGGCGATATATATTGACACCTAATTTTGATGCACATTCATTTACAGAAGAACAGCATTAGTATTTTTTTTTAGCGTCCATTGAAATTATATAAAAGAGATGTGAAAAGGCCATAGATGGCAGTGATTGAATAGGCCTAATAGAGACCGATCCTTGGTGTATGGATACGTGATAAAGATGCACACCTTTTCTAGTACGGAGAAAAAAATATATTTTAAATTGAAGTCTTCATTTTTAATTAGTGCAAGCATATGATGGCAAACAAACGATATGAAAACAATGAGCTTGACAATAAGTGACATATTTTTTTTCTTCTCCAAAATAATGGATGTATTGACTTTAAACCCAGTCTCTGTTTTATTGACCATTATTACTCTGATAAAATAATTTACATGGTGTTTTTAGATACGTGCATGATGTAAAAGAAAAATAAAATTGATTAGATGCACCTAAATTAACTAATATTAAAACAACAATTGTGGTAATTTATGTGATATAAGATATATCATAATGTCAATATTTTATTTTACATATAGGATAGTGGGACCATACATGCACTGAATAAACATGGCATTAATTTACTTTTAATTAATAGCATATAAACCAACCCACTGCGATTAAATCAAAAAGACAACCTTTAACCGGTAAATACCAGTTGTTAACAGAAACCAATTTTGCAGGAGTCCTTTTTTTGTTTTTCTATCATTATAAACTGAAAGACAAGACTGTGAGTGTGTGTGTGTGTGTGTGTGTGTGTGTGTGTGCTCATGTAAACAACTGCAATTTCCTTTCATCTGGTTGACCTGTTTTAGCTTTTATGTGGACCAATTAAATCTAACAGAGCCTTGCACACAATATACCTTGTGTCGAGTTCCAGCTAATACTGTGCTAATATTAATTTGTTTTATCTGTTCTCTTCAACAAGCCTTTTGTGCTCCCTCTTTCTGGTAGACTAGATTTGGAGAAAATGTAGAATGTCACAAAATAAATGAATTATTTCAGTGGGTTCCTTAATTAAAGTACGCGGAGTACTAACAATTAACGCATTTTCTGAAAATATACAACTGCAATAAATGCAGTGTTTTCCGCTGTAGCAGGCCATGCATACAAACCAAGGTGGCCTTACAGCAAGCAGCTTTTGTCTCCGTGTGAGGACTGCTGCTCTCCGTCAGCCATTACCGTGCAGCTCCGACACTCCACAACAGCCGTCCATTTCGAGCACACAACATTCAATCACACGCTTCATGCTTTGTTTTAATCGCAGCTTTTGCATGCAACTGAATACTTAAATGCATTGTATCGGCAGCCGAATCGTGAATGTTGTTAAATATTTGCATAATCCCGATGCAAATAGCAGTGTTTTTTGTCTCGCGCATGACAATGCACATAGTGAAATGCTAGAAAATGTCTTAATATATGAAAGTGAGCAAAAAGCACAAGTCAGCTGGGGATCTTGTGGTCATAGAAGGCAGAAACTCACAGAGACAATCACATTATGTTATAGCTTGTCTGTCGGTAATGTTATTCGGCTGAGAGAACGCGCTGCCCGGACTCAAGCAGTGAAACGAGCCTCTCTCATGCCGATCCGAAATAAATCAGAATTGATCGTTACAAGTAAGTATTGATCAGCGAAGAAAAACACCGATCTGAATATGATAATAAAGGACAACTGGAAATTTGGATGATTGACGTTTCACTTTTATTTTATTTTATTTTTTTCTTGTCATGTTTCAAATCGAAAATATTTTAGAGAAAATATTTTACATTTAACAATAAAAAAGAAGTAATTTGAAGATAAGAAAATGGAGCAGCAAAGCGCAAACACTACAATATAACAGACGTGATTACAGTAGGCTATGTTCATGAAAATACCACTGGTAATTTGAGTAGTAAACTGAACGAGGCCATACAGGCTTAAACTGAGAAAGAATAATTTCGAAAAATTCCTTAGCCCATTAAACAAATGCCGTAGAAATATAAATAAGAATATTTAAATAAAGCGAATAAATGCGGACTGTATAGCTGTCTCGGTGATTCAGTGCATATATTTATTAATTATTTTATATTTATAGGCTTTCTATTTCACCTTTGGATGTTGCACCATAATTGTTTGTGCTATTTAGGTAACATTCTTTTCTTTATAGGTCTTTTTGATTTTATTCGACGTTAGGCGACACAACCATGACATAAAAAAAATAAATGAATTACTTACTGGTATGTTATATCCTTGCATAACAATAAATAATTTTAATTAGAAATCAAGAAAAGTATTCAGAGCAAAGATGTCGCTTATTTTAAAAAGCATATTTCAGTGGTTCAGTCCTAATTCCCCTCATACGATTGAAGCGGTTGTCGCTAGCCGGTCTCCGGCTTCTCTAGGCCACTGAAGTCGCGAATCGAGTCTCGGAGCGGCGATTCTCTTGTCCGGCGCCGATCGTGCCTCTCAACTCCGCGAGAGTAAACACGCGCGCTGATTGGTCAGATTCACAAATGATAATGAGCTGGCGTCGCTCGCCTGGGGACACTCCGCGCTCTGATTGGTCGAAATCTGTGACCAATAGGAATTCGACGTGGAGAGCAAGAGCAATGAGGCGAGCGGCAAATTCAAGCAAAATACTAAAGACAGGTTACAATGTGTTAAAACCGTAAATAATCCTTTGCAAACCAGCACATTATTCCGACTTGAAGAAGATTACTATGCAGCCGTTGTCTTTAATAACATCCAGCAGGTGTGTATATGTATTTTCATAAAAAAATCAATCAGTACACTACAGTGAAAAAATAAAATACTACAAAGACTATTTAGCGTAAATGCTACAGAGCCTTTAAAAACCAAGGTAGGCTATATATTATAAGTGTTATAAGTATATAACTGACTGAAACGGCACTGTATGTTATCGTTTGTATTAGTTTATTTAACGCTATTAGCCTGTGTGTGGGTTTATGAACACGCTTTTAAAAAAAGGCTCCATGTGGAGGAGGATTTGATTGGTTGGCACGTTGCCAGCGTATTGTCACTCACGGAGTGTAAACAAGACTCTGATTGGCTGCTCGCCAGTCCGCATTGGGCTATCTGGAAAAAAGAAAGAAATAACTGGATCTGCGGTTTCAAGGCGTCCCAGGTTAGATGATGAAAACAGATAAGAAGGAACTGTTTCAAGGCGCTCCCAAAGGCGGACCTTCTATGGCCCTGGAGCTATACTCAGAGAACAGGAGAAGAAGTGCAGAAAGAAATGTTCGATATGTTGAAGGATTAAACATTCGTTGTGCGATACTTTCAGACCTGGAACGGAGAAACATGATACAGATTCCCGGACACGTTGGTAAGAAAACGGGGGAAAAAGTGTTTGGATCAGCAGTAACGTTACTCGAACTCACAGCGACAGATAAATCAATGGTATTGAAACAAGGATGCACGAAAATGCTACGCAAATATATTTTATGACAATGTATAAAATATTTGCAAAAGAAAAAAAAAAGATACATTTATCGGATGTATTTACATTGTTGTTTTCTTCCATTTGTTTTGCTAATAGGTATGTGCTCTTCAAAGAGGAAATGGGCTTTTATAAATAGCGTAGTAGCCTTTTTAGTCTTTATTTACCTAAATAATATACTGAAACTACACATTTTCATTTATATTTTGAAATTTACAAGGTCTCATGCACAGCTCTTTGGGCAAAATTCTAAATAAATAAATAAAAATTATATAATTCTCACCAAATCTGACCTTGTAGAGTGGTGTAGTGACGTGTGTATTCTGCAATGTGTATTGAATTATATGTACAGAACTGTATGTAGATACAGAATGAGTGATTTCTATTGAAAGAAGAACATATCAAGAGGACTGAATGACTGGTCTCTGACTGACAGTCCAGCTTTATCTCACTAACGCAAAGGAAGCAAAACTGTTTCTCTGAGGAGATACAAATGGATGTTCATTTTTACATTTTTGTGTAAATTGTGGAAAACACTATAAAACTTATACCAAATGCATTTTTAAAATCACTCAAAGAAGGTATTTTTTCCAAAAATAATGCTACATCGTGCAGTGGGTCCAACTTATAAATTGAGATTGGATATTGTTTGTCATACAAAATAAAAACAATTTAATTAAAAACAAAACTGCTTTGTTTGTCTTTTAACTGCTTTATTTTTACTGTTCAGATTTTTGTATGTGTTTTACTGTAATTCACTGTTACTGTAATTACCATCTGTTTCTTAAAACACTGTAATAAATAAATAAAAAATCAGCATACAGAGAACAATGTTTGTGTGTGTGTGTGTGTGTGTGTGTGTGAGGCATCCCATTCAGTCCAGCTGAATTAAAATATAGATGGTTTTAAATTAACCAATGGACAAGACTGCATAGGCCCAAACAACTAACTGAAGTGTTTGCATCTGATCAAGGCTGCTAAAGCTCTTTGAAAAAAGAAAAATAATTTGCTGATTATGAAACTCCAAAGCAAGTTTTACACCCAAATGAGAGTTTCTAGGTCTAAATTTAAACGTATTTTGTCCACATTGGTTACTGATTAAAAAAATACATAAAATTGGCTACTCTTTGGTAAAAATATGGTTGCTGAAACATGGAATATTAAATTGGTAGCCTATACTACAGAGGTGGGAAATCTATATGTAGGCCTACACTAAGTTATTATAAACAGCACATGTATCCACCATTACATTACATTAGATTATTTTTGTACTTATTGATTATTGTTGTTATGTGAATATTAAATGCTACATTCAAATATCAACATCGACAGACCAGCCTGCCAGTCATTTCTGAAAAAGCCTTTTTACAGACCACTCTTCTGCTTGCTTTAATAAACAATTGTACGTGAAATAAAATTGATCTGTCTGTGATTGCATGTGAGAGATCAGTTTTACCAATGCTGATTATCTGAGAACTTTATTTAATATTTCATTAATGAATTCTAGATGGCTGTTACTAATAATCTCTCTGTAACTTTAAATTTACCAACCCCCAAATACTGACGTCAGCTGTCTCAGTTAACCCCTTTCCTGCCATGGAAGTATCTCTATGTTCTGTAATTGTTTTATGTATTCCACACTGATGTGCTTGCTTTTTGTTTGGAACTTAACAAATGTCCGACTGTAATTTTATTCGTTTATTTATTTATTTATTTAAGTTAGTTTGGGGGAATTTGGTGACGCAAAATCATGAAGCATAACCCAAATGAAATTGTACACAACAACAAAAAGCAACAGATTTCAGCAGGATTTTAAAATATGCAAGATTATAATAAACCAAAGTGATGGGTTTTTGATTTCCTTCCAAAATAAGCTATTTTTGAGGAAATGTGTTTATGCATTAGTCAGTATTGCACACTTTATAAATTCCCTTCTGCACATTCAAAGACCATTTAGTTTAGCATTTGTAATCATAAAAGGACATTTTACCCAAAACTGAAAATTAATTTACTCACAGTATAATGTGTGACTACCAAACTTGCATGACTCTTTCTGTGGAAAAAGGTTTGGAACAATATAAGTATAGGTGAGAATATGATTGATTTTGATTTTCAAAAGACAGAAATTGTTTCATTTTGAGTAAACCATGCCTGTTAATGCATGTTATTTAAGGAAATATTATGTTAATATATATATCATAGAGTCGTTTGGGGTATGATAAATTGAACAAAACCTGCCTTGATGTCACAATTTTTGCACTGTGGTAAATGGAGCTGCCTGAAGTGTACATATGAAGTACACTTGCTCCCTTGGTCAAAATCAAAAGGTTAAAGGTCTGTCCATATAAACGTCCCTCATCCACTTCACAAAGTGGAACACACTTCAAAATGGCAGCAGGGATTTCCCTGAGGGGAAGTGCTTAGGGGAGTTCACGAGAGTGTGTCTAAAAGCGAAGTGGAACACGACCTAGGAATAGGGCTGGAAAACACTGCCCTAAAGGATAATCGTAGCCAACACTACTTCTGGTGGCACACCTTTCTGCATTCTTCTGTTCCAGGCCTGCTCCATTCTCATGCCTTTTATTTTCACTTAATCCATTATTAGCTGGTTTAGATCTTCTTCTGTGGAGTTGGAGTTAAACTCTGCTGAGTCTATGTCTTATCAAACAGACCCAGTCAGCTCATTAGTTTAGTCCAGTGTTTCTCAGCTCAAAGGCCTGGCACCAACATTTTATGTGTTTTCTATTTAACATGCTGATGATCAAGTCTGAATCAAGCTGATGAGCAGAACCAACTTTAAATGTCAGTTACTCAAAGCATTCTGGGAGTTGGGAAATGTAGTTGAGAAATACTGGTTTAAACCAGTTTTCCTGGAGACACAGATTATGCATTTCCAAACCTTTTTGTAATCAAACACACCTGAATCAGCTCATTACTAGAATGAATAGGTCAGATAGGATTTCCAAGATGAGTACTCTTGTGGTGTATTTAGGATAAGAGTTCTGAATCACTGGTTTGGTCATGTCCAGTCCTGATCTTTTATAGTGTCAGCATAGTTTTGCTCCAGCCACAATTAAACACACCTAAAGAAGCTAATCAGAGTCTTCGGGCTCAATAAAACTGCAGAACAGGTGTGTTGGTACTCAGCAGGGAAGTGGCCTTTCAGGAGCAGCAATGGGCAATCCTGGGCTGCGTTCAACTCCATTTTTAGACACGCACTTGCAGACTTCCCTACGCACTTCCCCACGGGGGGATCCCTGCTGCCATTTTGAATCGCTTTCCACTTCATTAAGTAGACGAGGGAAGTTTATATAGATCGATTTCTTATTCGCCATGATTGTTTCGCGATGACAGTCTTTTGTCTGGGACAGCTGAAAATCATGCTCACATGAATCATTATGTGTTGTGTGATTTAGACTACAAGACTTCAATTGAGTCTATCCAATAAGTGAGAAAAAGTGGGGTACTGGGTCTCTTAGGAATAGGTTTAAGAACCACTGCTGCAATCATGGCCGGTCAAATTGCACATAACATTTGTTTTTGCTGTAGTGGTTACAAACCTCAGTGCTTAGACTAACATGACTTTACCAATGGTAACGTGTCATTCAGGTAGTTAGCTTTGTTGATACACTGTCAGAAAAAAGTGCTAAGAACTGCACCTTTATGAGTTCAACAGCTTTTCAACCACAACATTTTTCAACTTTGAGGATGTATTTGCTGTTTTATTATGAATCTGTGTTTTGACATTTCGTTGGTATTGCATTGACTATTAACTCCTATGGACGCTTTTGACACCAAGGCCATGCTTAGACCTGGCATTAAGATTTGTCCTTTTTTTTAAATTGTTTTCAGATTTGATCTGATCACAAGTGGACGTAGTTAAATACTTTGAGAACTCACTCACTTCCTTCCCATTGACTCACCTAACAATATTTGAAAGTTTTTAAGAAAAAGTTTTTAGAGCGCTCAAACAAATGATTTCAACTTCGCTCAGGAAAACAAGTTTCAAAAGCTGTCACTGGGGTGGCACCATTTCAAAAGGTAAATCTGTGTACCTTCTTTATCCCTAAAGGGTGTATTTTAGCATGTTAAAGTTACAAGTAATAACTAAATGGTACGTAAATGGTGCTATTTCACACCAGTGGTGGTACATTTTTTCGAATCAAAAACACAGTTATTATTCGTACCTTTGTCACTCACTTCCTTTTTTGCTCGCACATAAGTAGCCTAATGGCTTTACTCTTTCAATCATATTTGTACGCCACAGCTTAATGCCCTTGGAAAAGTGATTTAGAGTTAGGTGAAAGAGGGGATGGTCTAGATCAGGGGTCACCAAGTTCGGTCCTGGAGGGCCAGTCTCCTGCAGAGTTTATCTCCAACCCTACTCAAACACACCCGAAGCAGCTAATCAATCTCTTAATAGGTATACTTGAAGCTTCCAGGCAGGTGTGTTAAGGCAGGTTGGAGCTAAACTCTGCAGGACACCGGCCCTCCAGGACCGAACTTGGTGACCCCTGGTCTAGATGAAATCTGAACGCAAATCATCACAGGACACACTTTTAGAGAAATGTGTGTCAAGACTAGGTGTAAATGGTAGTGCATCTCGGCTGAGCACTTGGGATTGGATTGCTGAAAACCAGGTGTAATCAAAGGACTAAACGCCCGTTCACACCAAGCACGGTAACTATAAATATAACAATAACTATATTTGCGTCCACACCAGTGAACGATGTCTTACAAAAAAATAGTTTTAAAAATGATTCCAGTATTGTTTCTCTGTGCCTTTATCATTATAGTTGTGGTGTGGACACTGCTATTCCTTTACAGTGACCATTTCTAGAACTATATCTTTACCGTTATCGTTATCGGGCTCGGTGTGAATGGGGCTTAAGACTGACTTGTGTTAATTAAATTGGCCTGTAGAGGACCTGTTCGGACATCTAATTAACATGAATAAATCTTTTATTGTTTTCATTGGTGTCCCTTATCATTTTCAACTATTTACAGAAACAACAGTCTGCTGTGAATATGAGCTTTACCACCAACTGAACCTAAAGCAGTCAGCTATAGGCATATGCACATCACACATATATCTGGCTATCCTCATTCACTCTCCAATGCTACAGTTGGTGGTTTAGCTAGTTGACTATAGTCATGTAGTACCTGTACTTTGAAGCAAGTAAAACAAACTTAGGATTGCAAGATGGTTTTAAGTTGACAAGACTAAATGAATGCGACCTTGTTCAAGCAGTACATTCAATATAACCATTCTCTTTTTCTGAATAGTTCATAAGATATTCTTACGAAATCTTATGAACTGTTCAGTACAGGCAATGGTTATATGGCAGATAATGGTTATATTGAATGTACTGAAAATGTGATAATTGCAGTGAATGTCCATGGCGTGAAGCAAGAATGACATTGCAATTCCCTTTCTAGAACACCCAAATGATCAAATGATGATCAAATAATGAATATGGATAAAACCATCATGAACGTAAAGAATGAAAACACACAGACTAACTATAGAACATTAGATCAATAAATCATCATAAAATGATGAAGATTGTAAAAACATTTACGAAGTTAGAAGAAACACAACTGTTGCCACAGAAGCTTGAGTGGACTGTTGAAAAGAAAACCACTAAATAAAATACAAAAACAGTTGCTTTAATGTTCTATAACAAAAAAATATAGGATTATTAATGTTTGTGTATTAATTTAAAATTAAATTAAAATCTAAAAATAATGCAATCTAAAAACAGCATGAGAAAAATTCATGCCAAAATGTCATATATATATACACATAGGAAAGAGGTGAATGATTTTATTTAAAACATCAGAAACAGGAGGAGTGACTGTGTCAGACACGCCCTGGTGCTCAAAGTTATTTGGGATGTTTGAGTGATGTGTGGCTAGCAACCTAAACCGGGTTTTGTGGTACAGGCACCTGGTGGGGACACCAACACACCACAAATGTATACATGCTGGGAACCAGCCACCAAAAAACAATATGCTGGGGAGCAGCCACTCTCTTATTTTGAGCAGGGAGAGCAGGTCTGAGCTTCACTTACTTTCTAATCTAAGACGTAAGTTCACATCTGCTGTCTGCTGCTCTGACCGCACAATCATCGCTCTTAAAACATCACAGCGTGCCCATTTTCCCCTTAATCACCACTGACTAAATCTGAACAAAAGAGACAAATGGTAAAAAAGCCACATATGTGATTCTGAGGTTGCTCCGTGCCTTTCTGACTGCCCGGGGGAAGGCCCAAAGTGCTCCGCTGGGAAAACTTTGGCTAGTGAGCTGTGACACATATTCATTTACACCTCCATTTGAACCTGTTGTGCATGTTGACCCATAGTCTATCTTTCCATTTGAAGCCAGTTTTGAGACCAAGCCTGCTTTTTCTGAAATTGTATAGCACAGCTGCTTTCCCTACCAGAATATTGTATTGTTTCTGAACTAAAAAAGGAAAAGGTTAGTATTACAAAGGGCTTATGCTGCAGGTGATCCTAACACCACAAATGGACATGGTTTGTATTATACCCAAAGACGGATTATTATTATCAGGAAAGTTTTCTTAATGTGTCATAATGTGTTGCTTTACTTTAGCATTACCTTTCCTGATCTGTGCTTTGCTGGCTGATTGTTTTAATATAAAAAATAAAATTAAAAAACTTTTGCCAATTGTAAAACCCTTCCACACCAAAATTAAAATGATTAACCCTCAGGCTGAAGGAAATGTAAGTTCACGTCATTTTTATTAGCATGGGTTCATTGGATCATTGAAGGTCAGCAGCAAAAACAGGTTAGTGCATTTTTATAGCTGATTTATTGCTTCATATATTTAGTTAGTATTTAGCTGAGTTTGCATCATATATTTAGTTAGTATTTTGCTGTTTAGTTTGTGAGGAATACTGAATTTAGTCCAGGTGATATGTAACAGTTCACTTTTTCATACTTGGTACAATTGTCGAGGTTAAGGCCCTGAACATTTTCAGAAATGGAGCCCTTGCAAAAACACCTTGTGGTTGCCATGGTGACCGTTTTACTTTCCACCATAACCAAATTATGTATTTTGTTTCATATCTGAACCAAACATGATACCACAGAAAAGGTGATGTCTACTCATATGTTCTAATGGTCAAGGATTACAATGATCCCATACACATAAACTGTTCAGGTGAAGAGTTAATAGTAAAATCAGCTATGTATAAGGAAATATCTGACCTTCATGTTTACAAAAGTCCATATTATTGCTGTTAATCTTTTTCTTTCTTTGATAATTAACTAAAATTGTGTTCAGTAGTACAGTAAACAATTGTATTAATTAAGTCTTTACATTTATATAGCACTTTCTGTGTACTCAAAGCGCTTGATATGGAAGGGGGAATCTTATTAACCACCACCAATGTGAACCATCCACCTGGATGATGCAACAGCATACATATAATACATACATACATAATACATGCATATATATATATTTATTTATTTATGTGTGTGTTCCTTCCTTATCTCCTAGGCAGAGTCAGATAGGTGGTTGTATGTTTTAATACATTCTTGATCTCTCTCAACAACGATCTAACATTACACACAGATGGCAACACAATCTTGCTAAGCTGTGCCCTATCTGCACATCTTCTGCTGCATCTCTGTTATTTTCTGTGGGTCTTTGGAATTGTCAGACAGCTGTCAACAACCTGGCCATTGCTTCCCAGTCTATTCTTATTATCTTGGTCTTGACCTGGACCAGCAACACCTGCTGTTTTCTCTAACGTCTTCCCTTTCTCACCTCCCCCACAAGTCACATGTCAAGCTGGAATGGTCTTCTCATTTATAATAATTGAAAATACTCAATAACATGTATCATCATCGTGTCACAATGTACTAGTTGATTTCTCTAATAATATATATATATAGAGAGAGAGAGAGAGAGGCTTTTGCATTTTTGTGGGGAGAAGAATTTATTGAAGATGGTAGTGTAGAAATTCATTACCATGCCTTCCTTCAAACAATCTTAACCCTTTGTATAAATGCTGTTACTTGTCCCAAAGTTCGGTCCATGGGATATAATTTTTACCTGAAGATAGAAGGGCTAGAAACAGCCAGCTAGATCTCCAACCCTTCCCACTTTAATCTACAAGATAATCCTGAGGAATGTTCTTTTGTTATTCTAATGAAATGGACTATTTGGTTCACTTCTTTTTAGACACAGTGACATTATTTCTTTCACAGAATGATCAATCGTTGATTGGACCAGCTTTAACCACTCAGGTTTCAGCAGTTAGGTCTTTCAGTGTTTTCTGGAGAAGGAGAGGTATCCAAAGAACATCAACTGGTTACAGGGTTTGCTCTGAGTTCAGTTCTTGGACCCCTTCTCTTCACCATACAATACATCACTGGGACCCACTATCTAAGCACATAGATTCTACCATTGCTGTGCTGATGACACACAGCTCTATCATTGATTTCAACTGGATAATCCAGTGGCTGTGTCGGGATTTCAGTCTGTGTTCCCCTGTCTTGTTTCGTGGACTCTTATTTTGAAGTGTGTGTTCCCCATTGTTTCTGTGTTACCCTGGTCCTTTGCCCATCTTGTTTGTTGCCTTCATTACTAATTTGTTCCATCCTCTTTTGACCATGATCAAGTCAAGTCACTTTTATTTATATAGCGCTTTTAACAATACAGATTGTAGCAAAGCACTGAACATTATCAAATAGTAGAACAGAGTGATGGTAATGTATAATGACGAGAATTAAACTATTTATTTATCAAATGTAGAGACGGTCTCTGTAGTCAAGACAACAATAATCACTAGAAATCAGGTGTCCCCAACTAAGCAAGCCAGAGGTGACAGCGACAAGTATCACCCCTCTTGTCTCACACCCCTGGATATTGTTTCACAGATCGTTGACCTATGCTTGCCCTAGGACTATTCGTATCTCTTGCCCTCCGTTTAACTGTTCGGCGATGTTTGACCCTGCCTGTGTGACCATGCCTGTTAATCAAGCTTTGCGTATGAATCCACACTCCTCCTGTCTCTCTCTTCACAGCAAACATTTTGGCATGGATGAAGGAACATCACCTATAGCTAGACTTGGCAAAGACTGAGCTTCTTGTTTTCCCTGCCACTCCGACTCTACAGCATGATTTCAACAACCTGCTAGGTTCATCAAAAATTATTTTTTGGTGACCAACTGCCCTTCAAGGACCAAACTGTTAAGGCAGCTCAATCATGCAGGTTTGCATTGCACAAAATTAGAAGGATCAGGCCCTTACAAACCGAGCATGCTGTACAACTTCTTGCCCAGGCCACCTGATTTCTAGTGATTATCGTCGTTTTGATTACAGAGACCGTCTCGGCATTTGATAAATAAAGTTTTATCTCGTCATTATGCATTAACATCACTCTATTTTCCTACTTGATAATGTTCAGTGCTTTGCTACAATCTGTATTGTTAAAAGGACTACATAAATAAAAGTGACTTGACTTGACCAGGTCCTTGTTATTTCTAGGCTGGACTATTGTGATTTCTTTCTAGCTGGACTTCCATCATGCACAATCAAACCTTGACAAATTCTTTAGAATGCAGTGTTTTGTTTCAAATCGTGAATGGATTTAAATAGAGAAAGCAAGCAAAGAATACTCCCTTTATAATCACTACAGCTTTCAATCAGTGGCAGTGCAGTTGGCTACATTTATCAGCGTATACTGGACTGAGTCAAATATCGGACCCGAAACCCACCTGTACTTGTACATCCAGCCTGAAACCACACCTTGACAAATATTTTAGTCTACAGTTCAATTCTAAGCGTATGTCTGATTGTGTAAAGGACTTATAGTGTGTTTGTGTGCATCTGTGTCCGGCGATGTGTCCATGTAGCTCATCTAGGTGTTCTGGTCTCTGATGAAGATCATCTCTTTGTGCTGGTACCCCATCTGATCTGGATACGAAGAAACCTTTCCTGGCTGGTGAAATGATCTTTCCTCTATTGCAGTAATTAACAGAACACCCAACATATTATCTGACAGCAACACTTAGTAATTCAATACCCTACCCATTTGACATAAAACATGGACCTGAACGTGTGTTAAATCAACATGAGGTAGACAAAACTCATTCATTAAAACTTTCATTCTAATTGTGACTAGATTGAATACAGAAAGTAAGCAAAGAGCACTCCCTTTATAATCACTACAGGTGTCAATCAGTGACAGTGCAGTTGGCTACCCTGATCAGCGTATGACTTTGGCTTTCCCCTAGTGGGGACTACTCTGGTGCTAGAGACAGACTGCAATGTAATGTAATTATGTTTTCAGTAAATTTTATTCTGCATCTTTTGTGATTTCATTGTGATCATTCTCATTCTCACTAAATTAAAGTATTCACCTAATGTCATTGTCATCTGCATATGATAGAATCAGTGTTGGGTAAGTTACTTAAAAAAAGTAATTAATTACTTATTACTAATTACTTAATCAATATTGTATTTTAAATACTTATCTAATTACTCTGTCTGAAAAGTAACTTAATTACTCAATAGGTAATTTAATAAATACTTCTTAAAGTCCCAATAAACCTTGAGTGGACAAAAACTCAAAAAAAGCATAGTCAACATGAATTAGTTTAGCCTTTTAGCTTTCTGAATCATCTTTATTACATCCTATACAAATTTCCGTTCAGGCAGTGCTGCTTTTTGATGTGTTTTCAAAATACACACAGGTATTTTGTTTAATATGCATATA
>JAUMHQ010000048.1:19983288-19996323 GCA_032361165.1 Enteromius paludinosus
CATCACCTAATCAATCTCCTCATTACACCTGCCCAATCAAATCCTTTCTACTCATTATAAATAGCCCCGTGCTCTTTCCTTCCGCATCTCGCCTTTGCGCATTCTTCGGAATCGCATGACCAAAGACACATCATCACCTGCCTACCTCCGCGAAGACCAGATTCCTCAGCCTGCCTTCCAACAAACTGCTACCGCTCAAGCTCAACTCTCAGCCCGTCTGAGGCTCCACAACAGCCTGTGGCTTCCTATTCGAGGCCTTGCCCGTGCGCTCTTAGATCTCGTTCATCGAGTTACCTGCCAAAGCAATCCAAGTGAAAGAATCCTCATTACTTACCACTCACCGGCTCACCGCCTTTGTTTTCCCAGACCCAGAAGCAAAACAAAGCCAGCGTTACAACTTCTCAACCGCAAGTAAGCTAGGTAGCGCAGAACCGGCCAGCTCTACCAGAAGACGTCATACGCAAGCCGCGCACTCATGACGTGCAAGCCACGTTTCCATGAAGCCAGCAAGGCATTTCCTTTCACTTCTCCTTGGTCACGTAACGTATTCTATGCTCCCATTTTTTAGGTCCATTGATTTATTTTAGTCGTTGAATTATTTAGCCATCAATTCCCACTGTCAGAAACAAATATATGTTATTCATGACTGGAACTGTTTTAACTATTTTTCCTTCAAGACCTGCCTCCGCAGAGGCATCCTATCCCCTTACCTCTGCAAAGGTCTTTCTCTCTTCTATCCCACCTTTATGGAGGTTTACCACCTCCATTAAGGTTTCACCCGCCTCCGCAGAGGCATCCTATCCCCTTACCTCCACAGAGGTCTTTCTCTCTTCTATCCCACCTTTATGGAGGTTTACCACCTCCATTAAAGATTTCGCCCGCCTCCGCAGAGGCATCCCACCCCTACCCCACATAGTTTTCTCTACCATACTCCCTCCGCAGATGCTTTTCTCCTTCTAACCTCCGCAGAGGTTCCTTATCTCAAACTTCTCCCTTCATGCCTCCACAGAGGTACTTTGTCTTGAAACTTGTCCCCCTTCATGCCTCCGCAGAGGCTTTTCTCCTTCTAACCTCCGCAGAGGTTCCTGATCAAAGCTTCCCCCTTTGTATCTCCGCAGAGGTACTTTTATCTCAAAAACTATCCTTCGTCCATCCCCACCTCCGCAGAGGTCCCCATCGCATAGCTATCCCACCTCCTCACCCAATGCCTCCGTAGAGGCCCTAGCTCTCCACCAGAGACAGCCATCCTTCCCGAGTCCTGCCCACCATACCCATTTAATTCTCCATATTTTTATATTGTCTTGCATGCTGTTCTTTTGCAATCCACAAATCCACTTCTCTGTCTCTACCAGCAGGTTGCCTGATGATCCCCCAAGAACCCAAGAAGCGCGCAACTAAAACTCCCTAGCAGACTCATTTAGCATCCTTTTACAGTGCTTTTTGGGGGGCTCGCATCCGGCTGCTGTCCTTCTCTAGCTTTTTTGGTGGGCATGCAAGGACCGAGCCGGACGCTGAGCTCTAGCCCTGGCTAGGGTTCAAGCCTCTAGGGGTTGCTGTTCACCGTCCTCCCGGCTCGCCCCCCGGACAGCATGCCAAATACACAAAACTTTATCCTTCTTAATTATGAGGAAGCGTGAACTCTTGAAATCACTGGGACCAGCTATATAAGCACAGTGCAAGAATATATTGGAGACACACTACTGTCTACCTGACTCTGCCTGTTAGGAAAAATGCAATATATGAAAGTATTCTTGAAAACAATCTTTTATGTATTATTGAGCAATTAGTTCATTATCAAATAAAGAAAAAATACCCATAATACGGAATTTTCTAAATGCTGTGATTCTGTGAAACTATACAAGTGTACCAAGTTTCATGCTTTTATGAAAAATTCAGTCATTTGTACAAATTCATACGAATGGGCAACTCGTAAAAATATGTATAATTTAGCAAAAGTCGTATGAATTTGTATAGGTGAGGTCGTATGAATTAGCCACCTTGTAAAATATGTATGAATTGCAGTGAGATCGGTGAGAGCTGCGTCTGAGGCGCTTTGGGAATGCCCTCAGCATGACCGTGCTCTGAATCGATGCTTTTTGTCATTCAGCGGTGCGCATTGTGTGTGTCAGTCCTTGAAAAGAATGCTTCGCTCTCTGAGGCCTCTCTTTGAGGAGAGAGCCTCCATGTGTGTTCCTTATGACCCCGGCCCCGTTTTTACCAAGGTGGATGCGGTGGCTGTGCTAAGGGAACCACGCTGTGGGATTTGATGAGGACGGCGATGCCTCTCCTCATCCTTTTCCCTCCAGATCGAGTGAATGTACATACAAGCATATTGTCATCACGAGCAGCTGGGGACTGGAGCTTGCGCTGTCAGTCCTCGACGGGGCTGATAGCGTTGCTGTCCGAAAGTGCTCCGCCACCTTCAGACACGCTCCGAGGAGTGTGTCTGTGCATGCAAGCTTGCGGCGTTTGAGATCGCGATGGATGAAGACGGGCTCAAACCCTATCTCCACCTTGCATTCCCTAGATCTAGCGCTCTATCACTCGAGGTTCGGAAGCCCGCGTATGGTCCTTCCCCTCTCGTGTCAGAGCTATATGCTGCTATGACGCGTTTCATCCTGAGGGGAGAAAACGCTTGTGCGTAGTACCAGCAGCGTACCAGCGTAAAGGCATTTGGTTCTGAGGAGCCAAATAGCTGGAAATTTCACTCCATTTGGTTCTGAGGAATTAAGAGGTTGGATTTTTCACTGCATTTGCTTCTGAGGAACTGAATGCAGAGCTGTTTAGTTCTGGGGAACTGAATAGCTGGAATTCTCATTCCAGTTGGTTCTGAGGAATTAGGTGGTTTGGCTTTCCACTGCAATTAGTTCTGAGGGACTGAATGCAGAGCTGTTTGGTTCTGAGGAACTGAATAGCTGGATTTCTCATTCCATTTGGTTCTGAGGAATTGAGTGGTTGGGTTTTCCACTGCGTTTAGTTCTGAGGAACTGAATGCAAAGCTGTTTGGTTCTGAGGAACTGAATAGCTGGATTTCTCATTCCATTTGGTTCTGAGGAATTAAATGGTCGTAGGAATTAAATGGTGGTCACTGCAGTTAGTTCTTCGGAACTGAATGCAGAGCTGTTTGGTTCTAAAAAACTGAATAGCTGGATTTCTCATTCCATTTGGCTCTGAGGAATTAAATGGTCGGAGGAATTGAATGGTGGTCACTGCAGTTAGTTCTGAGGAACTGAATGCAGAGCTGTTTTGTTCTGAGGAACAGCTAGCTTGAAGCTACTGCTAGTGTTGTGTTCTCGGAGGAGAGTAGGTGACCGTCAGGCCCTCTCAGTGGCCCCTACACATCTTGACTTTGCGCCTGGCATGGCCAAAGCCTTCTTGTACCCGCGAGTGGGTTACAGTCCTAAGGTACCTACAGTCACACCACATCCAGTAGTACTACAGGCCTTCAACCCTCCTCCCTTCAGGGAGCCTGGCCAGCAGAAGCTAAACTGTATGAGCAATGGACACAAATACGTCCACAGAGCTGCCCTGTGGAGAAAGTCTGAGCAGTTGCTTGTATGCTTTGGTCCACCCAAGAAGGGCTGCCCAGAGACTAAACAGACTTTGAGCCGATGGATAGTGGATGCCATTAATACATCTTACGAGTCCTCTGGTCTCCCGCCGAGGCTAGGAGTCAGAGCGCACTCAACTTGTGGTGTGGCGGCCTCGAAGACCCTGCTATCAGGGGTCTCCATGGCTGACATATGTGACGCTGCGGGGTGGTCCACTCCTCATACTTTTGTCTGCTTTTATGGACTGGACTTGCGAGCCACTACTGGCTCTTCTGTTCTCGTGCCCTAGCTGTGCACCACACACACTAGGCAGGGACTTGGAAAGTCTGGAGGCGTGGGCATCTCGTTCCCAAAGCGTCTTGGACGCAGTTCGAGTTCCTGAAAAGGAACGTCTCAAGGTTATGAATATAACCCTAGTTCCTTGAAGGAACGAGACGCTGCATCTTGAAACCACACTTTCGGCATCCCCTGCCGGCGCTCTGCTGTATGACAGGAGCTGTTTGCCAGCCAGCATTCCATGTGCTTATATGATTCCTGGCTGATGACGTCACCTGCCGATGACGTCCCAATTCATGATTGGCTGGTTACACATCGATTCACAGCATGGTCACGCTGAGGGCCTTCCCACAGCATCTCGGACATAGTGTCTCATTCCTTCAAGGAACTAGGGTTATATTCATAACCTTGAGACGGTTCTTCATATGTTGAACGATCTTTATGGAACCATTTGGTCAAAAAAAGGTTCTTCTTGGTCATTGTGAAACACCTTTATTTTTAAGAATGTACGTACATTATGTAAGTGTATTGTTTTTAACCTTGGTGATTGTGTAAGTTGCGTTACCCCAACTCTGATTATTGTGTTTAATTGTGTATTATGCTGTGATATTTTCAGTATCCATAAAACTGCAACATCACAGCATTGATTTTTCATTCTCATGACTAAAGTGAATTGAAAACAATTAAGTCATTACCCTAACAGTTCGGACGTTTAATCTTGAGGGGACCTATCACATAAAATATAATTTGTATTGTTTGTGACATAAAATATCACAAAATGAGTTAAACAAATTTTAATTATTCTGTTTATATGTTAACTCAAACACTCACCATCTATTTTTACAAAGAATCACAAGGAATATCCACCCTTGGTTACATGATCGTAAATGATAAAAGTACTTCCTTGAAGTGACAAATACATGCACCTTTTGCTAACATACTTCTTAAAGGGCCTCTGTGAAAAGATTTAGGCGTTCACAACTGTTTGGAACAGCCTAAATGCCATCCTTAAAGGGTGCAAAAACACCATTTGGAAACAGCCTGATTTTAACTCCTACAGCAGCTTCCTAAATCAAAAACAAGTTGCTGTAAGAATTAAGAAGTTTTACTTTTACATTGTGTTTGCACTCATGTGTGTTGTGTGTGATAATGTAGTAGAAAATGACACTTGAAAATGTCTGAATGTGATGACTGATTTGGCACTTTTTACCAGTAGTGTGACGGCACTCTTGTTCACAAAACTGTGGAGCTTTTCACTAATGAGCTACTATTTGTCTCTAGCGTTAACAGTGTAGCATGACAAAATGCTAAATTGTTGTTTTCAATGTCTCAATGCACATGCAGCCGAGATAAAACTCTCATGTCATTTTTAAGTTTGGTGCATTTCAAATTTACAGATTTAAAATAATGATTCAGTAAGCCTGTCTTTTAATTATCCTTTTATTTGCTGTTAACCTATCCCATTAGAATAGTCTGATCACACCTTATTTTATGGTCCAATTCTTGCCATTAACAAACCAGATTTTTAACTCAATAAACTCCTAATTTGCTGCTTATTAGTTAGTAATGTTGTTAAGTTTAGATATTACGTAGAATTAAGGATGTAGAAAATGGTCATGCAGAATATATGCTTTATAACTTATAAACAACCAATTAATTAAATGGTAATAAGCAACTAGTTAATAGTGAGAATTGGAGAGGTGTTACCAAATGTCTAAATTAACCCTGCTTCTAAAATGACTACATTTTTGGGCTATTTGTTGATTGTTCTGGTGTTTTTTTGCCAAATAATCCAGCTTTTGTTTTAGGCCAGCCTTTTTTGACAATAGATAATGCAGCTTTGTTTTCAATTGTAATGTTTTAAAGGTTACAGCAATACTAGAAAATAATGACATTAATGAATATAATGAATAACTTGACCTTCAGCTTCCACAACCTAGACAAAGGAATGTGCCGATGAAGTTTGTTACTAACATTATCCATTTCTATCGTATTGTCTTTGGGTTTACCATACACTATAAACAAACACTTTAGCATAACAGCCTAAAATCAACAACGAAGTACACTTAACAGTATATAATAACTTTAACATTATTCTAATGGCATTTCAGGCAAAGAGAAATCCTTCAAACATGTCAAATACAGACTGGTGTGTAATGCCACTATATGAACTGTTCGTGGAAAATAAAGTCCAGTTCTGTGGCATAGTCCTAACACTGTGGCACAACAAAGTATGCCACATTACAGAACTAAAATCTATTTTTTAATGTTGATTTCGATAAAACAATCTGTTATCTGGAATTTATGTTGAGTCATAAAATGTCTCATTACAGTCTGACTAATATAACACTAAACATTTGCATAATGAGCAATATGACTTAAACTTTGTCCCATATAGATCATCAACCAACTAACCACAAATATCCGAAAATCAGCCATCAATGGATTTCTTTGTGTTAGAACTGAAGACAATGCTTGCTTGTCTCATGATGAAATATGAGCGTATGTGAATACAGGAAGGATCCAAATCTTGTCCCTAATCGTATAATACAACACAACATTATGCGTCATTCTGTTTTAAGCTATTAGGTAATTTAATTAAATTGCAAGCAGTTCCTGCAGGTCTTTGTCTTTTTCTTAAGTCATTTTTTTTTTTTTTTTTTTAAAGATTATTGACTGGTCACTAATCTAGTCCATCTTTATTTATATAGCGCTCAATTCCATACAGATTGTTTCAAAGCTGCTTCACAGCAATAATTTCAATTCAGTTCAGTTTCTGTTCATTCATAGCGCTTTTCACAATATGCGCTTTTCATATAATTTCAAAGCAGCTTTACAGGCGATGCATGTTTCTCTGCCGTTAGTAAATGACATGTATTCTAAAAGAAAAAATGACACAACTAAGACACTGATTATATGTTTTGATAACCATTATTAAAATTATAAAAAAATTGGCAGTGCTTATTCAAAGTTGGAGCCATCTCAGAGGTAAGCGTAATTTCTTCTCAGGAGCAGGATATCTGAATTCTTCATAAAAGGCTGGAGGCACAATTACCTAGTTTCTTCAAGTTTGGGTTTCCCGATAGAAACATTAAAAACCGAGAATAATTAGCGAAGCTGCTGTTAGCACACGTAAGGTTTTTTTAAATCATATAATACATGAAAAGAAAACAGATAAAATATAAAAAGAATAGAACAAGCTAGTGTTCAATAATAAATAAAATAAAATAAAATAGGTTTTTTAAGAAAAACTATTTTTTGACTAAAATCTCTTGGTTCAGTTCAAAGCTCAAACAAATTCAATTCAGCTTGAATCTGCTCTATAGTATGTCTAATAGTGGTCTTATTCAGCTCAATCCTAAAAGTATTTTTAAATGAAGTCTATAACCTTTCTATGACATTTTTTTTTTTAGATCTTCTGAGCGTTGGTTGCATGGACTTCCGGTAGAGGAACAGAAACGTCTCAGGTTTCATTAAACTATCTTAATTTGTGTTTCAGAACCTATTTATTACTGGTTTGGAATGACATGAGGGTGAGTAGACGATGACACAATTTTCATTTACCCTTAAATAGTATAAAACCTCTTCTTTCTGCAGGAGCAGTTGGACTCTCTGTAGATGAGAATGTCCTCCAGACAGTGGAGGAGTCTGGTTGACCATTCCACCCAAATCGATGTGCAGTTTAAATATAGACTGAAGAAATGAGAGGATGGCCGGTTTTGGAGTTTTCTCACTATTATTTGTGTTGACCAACATCGAGTCCACCCTGCAGAGGAATGCCGCCCGCGGCTGATGGGCGGCAGGAGCCTCACACGAGCGTGAGATTAAGACCATACCAAGAAGAACAAAACAGGAAAAGCAGACCTTTTTGTGGTATCTTGATGTGATTTTACTGTACGCCGTCTATAGAGCCATGACAGGGCTGGGGAGACATGGCAGAGGGAAGCTGAATGAAAAATTGCTGTGGAGATGAGAGTATGCAGGGTGTCTCCTCGGCCGTCGTTTCCTGTCCGGAAAAATCCATTCATCATTTTCACGTCTGTGTGTCACAGCTTACTTTGGCAATGAGAGAGACTGTGGTAATGATGACACGCAGGATTGATGAGGTGCGTTTGGGGGGTGGATGGTCAAACCAGATGTGGACAATGAAGCTGGAAGGAGAAGAGGAAAAGTATCATCAGTGCACTCAAGGTTATGATGTTATCCTCTCCATATTTTCATCAGATGCTTTCTTCACTCTTAAAAATAAAGGTGCTTCACAGCAATTCCACAGAAGAACCATTTGTGGTTCCACAAAGAACCTTTTAGTCAACCTCTTTCTTACCTATTTATAATCTGAAGAACATTTTGTGCAACAGAAAGGTTCTTCAGATGTTCTTTATGGAACCATTTAAACAAAAAGTTTCTTCTATTGCATCGAGGAGTTTTAGTCCATGAGGAGAACACATCCATATATAATACCACTTTAGCCAGAAAAAAAAAAAAAAACTTCTATTTTAAATTATTATTTTCTCTCTCTAGTCTCCAGAAGTTGTAGGAGTTGGAGATTCTCAAAGGAAAAATAGCTTAAATGGGAATCTGTTTTCAAAAATCATCAAATGACTCCAAAATACTTGAAATATGGACTGTTTATGAGAGACTTTTATTATATACTTTTTATTGCACAGTAAGAAAGTTATAAACACAGAATTGCAAGACATAAACTCACATCTGTGTTTATATCTCGCAATTCTGTCTTTTCCCTCAGATTTGGGATAAATAAAGATACATAAAATGTATTTATTTATGTATTGATGGCACAAGAAAAATAAATGCCTTTTTTTAAGGTAACTTTTGCTTAAAGCTGAATTTGAATGTGAAAAGCTATAAATATGGAGGTTGTGTTACAGTGTGCATCTGATTTATGCATTACTAGATATTTTTTCCCCCACCTTCATCAAGATATATGGGATTCCATTTGCTAAACATCTGGATCCGGCCGCAGCTGTCACTCCACACACCTGCTCAGATTCCAACTGAGGCGTAAAGAAGGGCTTTGTGCAACAGTATAGCTCCTCATTGTGGGACAACAGCCTTTGTAGACATTTTTTAATGAGAAAAAGACGAAAAAAAATTATATATGCAGTGAGGTCAATAAGTATTTGATCACCCTGTGATTTTTGCAAGTTCTCTTACTTAGAAATCATGGAGGGGTGTACAATTTTCAGCATAGGTGCATTTCCACTTTGAGAGACAGAATCTAAAAAGAAAATAATTTTCATGGAAATTTACATTGTATGGCTTGGGAATTACTGTGTCAAATAAGTATTTGATCATTTGAGTCATTAAATAACTTATTATTATTGGGATGATACTCATCATTCTTCTTCCTCCAAACATGGCGAATGGAGTTAAGACCAAAAAGTTCTACTTTGGTCTCATCTGACCACAGGACTTTCTCCCATAACTCCTCTGGATCATCCAAATGGTCCCTGGCAAACTTCAGACGGACCCGGACATGGGCTGACTGAAGCAGTGGAACCTTCAGTGCGATTGCAAGATTTTAAACCATGACGTCTTAGTGTATTACTGATAGTAGCCTTAGAGACAACGGTCCCAGCTCTCTTCACGCCCATTGACCAGCTCCTCCCGTGTAGTTTTGGGCTGATTCTTCACCATTCTTAGCATCATTGATACCCCACGAGGACAGATCTTCCGTGGGGCCCCAGTCTGAGGGACATTGACAGTCATTATTAGCCTCTTCCATTTTCTGACAATTGCTCCAACAGTTGTCCTTTTTAAGCTGCTTGGCAATTGCCCCCTAGCCCTTTCCAGTTTTGTAAAGGTATTTTTGACCATTTTTGACAGCTCTATGGTTTTTACCCATGTTGCTACTTAGACTTTGACTGATTGTGGGGTGCACAGGTGTCTTTATGACAGCTAACAACCTCAAACAGGTGCTACAAATTTAGAATCATGAGCAGAGTGTAGCTGGACTATTTAAAAGCAAAATAACAGGTCTTTGAGGGTCATAAATCTGGCTGAAGTGATCAAATACTTATTTGACACAGTAATTCCCAAATACATTTTTTTTTAAATTGATTTCCGGATCTTTCCTTGTAGATTTTGTCTTTCACAGTGGAAATGCACCTATGCTGAAAATTGTAGACCCCTCCATGATTTCTAAGTAAGAGAACATGCAAAATCACAGGGTGATATACATTTATATATAATATAAATATTATATATATATTTGCATGCTCAGAATATATGTCTGATATGAATACAAGTACAAGTGTGCTGATCTCCCTCTGGTGGTTGAAACTGAAAACTACCATTGATTGACACTGTCTCTTATGTCAAAGGTAATTAAGGTTTATACCCTACATAGCACATCTGTGCCTAATGACTAGATAATGGCCAATAAAAACATTCAGTTTAGATCTAATCTATAAAGATTGAGGAATCTCTCTTTTCGGTCTTCAGGCTCTGGGATTTGAGTGTGTGGCTGTTTGACTCAGTAGCTGATCAGATCCAGGTGCATGGATTTTTCCATGTGCTTTCCATTTGAGCAGAAGAAAATAGGGCTCAATTAAAACCAAACACATAGCCTGTCAGCTGTGGAAAGAGCTGAGCTTTGTCATAGTCGATTTCGGCTCTGAGAGTAAAGAAAAACACAAGTAAAATGATTACCCGAGACTGTGAAGACACACTGAGGATTCAGATGCACCGAGAGGGAAACAAATCATGCATCTTTTCTTCTGACACTGAGCTGGAGTCCTTTCTAAATCAATAAAAAGAGCACAGAACAAGGACAGAGTCGCATCTGTTTTACACAGCAAGTACAATGAAAAGAAAAATTTAGCTTTAGCTATCACAAACAGTAATAGTTTATCAAACATTTTTCCTCATGAACCCAGCAGACATATAACATGCAGTGGAGCAGTTCATGTTTTGTATTTATTTCAAGTGCCCCTATTGTGGATTTTTCAAAATGGCCTTTCGTCACAAGTGAATGAAAACATCCTGCAGGTTATTTGCTGCGTCCAAAATCACATACTTCCCTACTATGTAGTACGCGAAAAACAGTATGCGAGGCGAGTAGTATGTCATAGTATTCGAAATGCAGTAGGCAAAAGGACCCGGATGACCTACTGCTTCTGCCCGAATTCTGTAGTACGCATACCATGGACACTTTCCTATCCTATGAGGCTCCGGGAGAGGAAGTGTCATTTTTCGAAAAATGGTAACGTGTGTAATGGTTTAAGTACCTCAAGAAAAAACGTTGTTTATTGTGATTAAATCACACTTGTTTAACACAATCTAAATAAACGGATGACTTATTGAAAGTTTAAATTTCCGCGCTGTTGTGACGATGCATGACACGTGACAGCATCAATATGGCAGATGTAGTACGTCCAAATTCCAATAATACCCACATTCATACTGTATAGAACGTACTTTTTAACGGCCGTGTAGTACGTTAAATTTTAAATGTAGTACCTACTTAAGCAGTATGCGATTTTGGACTCAGCAATTGTGTATCAAAAAAAAGAGTCGATTCTGAATCACTGAAAAGAGATGTTTTTAAAATGAGTCCAAAGCGTTTTCTTGTTGACGTCAAAATGAAACATTAGCATATAGCTATTAGCACATTTTTCGTGTTGGTCTGAATGAAATTGCAGATTCGTTCTTTGCTACTAGGTGCTGCTTTTAAAGCGTTAAAAGCTGACTAACACTGCTTTAAATAAAATACATAAATGAATAAATGCATATTACAATAAAAATTAAAGTGTTTTCTTGACCTTGCACGTCTGCCAACCTGTTGTTTGGGATTCCCAAAACCAAAATATCAACCTTTCATAACCCACAATAGGGGCAATTTAGCATTTCCACGTTCCCTTTAATTGGAATTTTCCTCATATGTGATTCAGGAGATGCGGATCTTTAGAGCAGAAGTAGAAACAGGAGAAGAAAAAACAACAGAGGAAAGGAATAATTTGAAGGAGATCCAGGTTAATAAGAACGGATAAAAAAAAAAACAAGTGAAGTTGACTAGTGACTAATGTAAATCTGATGGGATTCAGTTTGATTTGATTCGTCCTTATAAAAAAAAACACTACTATCGCTGCAGTGACTAATGCGTTTAGTTTGAAATTTGATTAGAATGAACTCATGACAGTTTAACTGAATTCTGTTGGACTTGCAGTCTGTTTCAAAGTAGCCTATTGTAGAACTCTCTACAGTAAAAGGACAAAGTTTAGGTCATTGTTACTGTTTGTCATATCTTTATGTCTCTTTAACCTGTTTGTCAGAAGGGGATTTTGACTGAGATGATGGGAAATGGATAAATGATCGCTTTTATGCACTCTTTCTATAAATACCGATGAACTACTGACAACATTTTTGCCAGTGTGACCAAGAATGAGATCATGTGGTGGCAGGCAGAGGGAAGGTCATGCTGGCTTCTTGCATTCAAACACAACATTGTGCACTGTGTCTGGCTTCAAAGTGCTAGTGAGCACATAGGGTCATGTGTTACAATTAAGGGCAGAGTTCAATATGCAAGGATATCTTTTTTGTAGATATGGGATATTGAATAGGCAATGTCTGCCTCTTCACACACCTGGGAGGCCACAGATGCTCTCCAGCTGTGCCAGATGTACATTTGCCAGCATCTGTTTAATGAGCGATGTGATGTCTTAAAAAAATCCATCAGAAAAGAATATAAATTGTTTCTCCTAAAATACAAGGATATTAGATAGAGCGCAAACTGAGGCTTCTGTTTACTGATTCTCAGAAGTGTACATTTACAGTGTAGAGCCCTACTAAAATAGGTTCTATTAATATATCAGGGTTTTGTATTATATTTGATTTTATTATTTTTTAAGTTCATGTTCATGTTTGTTGTTTTCATAAAAAGGTTTACAATCAAAGTGATTTGTCAAATATAAGTTTGTATTTTTTTTTAATTATTATTTTTGAAAGAAAGGTCATTGTTAAACAAATGATATGTCTCGGGATGGACCCCGGAAGAGGAGAGGGGAGGAATTGAGGAGACAGCGTGAGGATGCATTTGTAACGTGATCTAGAGACGTTAAAATACTCAATATCTTTTGTTAAAAAGTTAAAACTTGAGGTAACAACGATTTATAAAGTGTTGAAGAGTTCAGCGGGAGCGATTTTGGAACGGATGAAGACGAATGATGGACTGAAAGATCGCTGCTGT
>JAUMHQ010000048.1:20005228-20021265 GCA_032361165.1 Enteromius paludinosus
CTTCTGTTTGATAATGTTCAGTGCTTTGCTACAATCTGTATTGTTAAAAGCGCTATATAAATAAAAGTGACTTGACATATTCTACATGACCTTATTCTACATACCTAGTCCCACCCAATACTTAAACTTAACAACTACCATGCTAACTATTAATAAACAACAAATTAGTAGTTAATTGAGGCAAAAGTCATAGTTAATAGTTTATTAATGGCGAGAAGCTAGGTCCTATTATGTCTGTATTTTCCCACTTCCTTTTTTACTTTTCGTGATTACGTGGTTTAAATCATATTTTTATTAAAAGGATTGTCCAATCAAAAGGATTTGTAGAACTCCAATAACAATTCACTGACATGAACAGACTGTAGGCATGCTGTCTGGAGCTGAGACTACCCTTATAAAGAAATAGAGAATGAATAAAGAAAATCAATAGAAAAACAAAAATGAGATTGTACTCTGTCCATTAAAGCCACAGTCACAATAGACTTTTCACAATAGAGTTTTTATGGACATTGGAAAAGTCACAATAAGACGTCACACCCTGTGTTGTCTTTTGTATAAAAAAGAAAATATATATACAATTCAACACATAACATCTAAAATGTACAAAATAGGGAGTCTACTCCACTTCACTTCTGCAGATTTAAAGTTTGTGTTCTTTTACGGCAGCTAAGATATTATGATCTGACATATCTCTCTACTACTGGTCACGTCCTCATGTAATCTCAATTAACGGACCAAAGTTCACCAAACTGATTAGTCTCTATTCCTGTTCATGCAAAAATGAAATGCCATTCATTTAATCGCCTTCATGTTCACTCTTAAAAGTAAAAAGGGTCAAAAAGGGTCTAAAGAGTCTTTACAGCGATGCCATAAAAGAACCATTCTGGGTTCCACAAAGAACTATTCACTGAAAGGTCCTTTAAAGAATCATCTCTTTCTTACCATTTTATCATCTGAAGAACCTTCTTTTGCCACAAAGAACCATTTGTAAAACTGAAAGGTTCTTCAGATTTTAAAGGTTCTTTATGGAACCATTTAGACAAAAAGGTTCTTCTACAGCATTGTGAAGCACAAGTGTTGTTCCAAACCTGTAGGTATCGTAGAGCTCAGAATAAATTTCCAAGCAAATTCTTAAAATATTGAACTCTTTCTTTTTTTTTTGCTGGACCAGGGTTCCATGTATAGTGTTTATATTTGATAAAATAGAAGACACATTGTCTCTGCAACACATTGTGTGAGATTGAATAGGGCACATATTAAACATAGACCCTAAGACAGGCACAGTGTGGCAGCTATACAAGAGAGTCTATAAAGAATGAATCCATTTGCTTTATGTAACGTAACTACAGAGAAGACATTGAGACAGTCTAACAGCTGTGTTTGGCCTTGTTCAGTGCCTGCTCTTCTTTCTATCTTACCAAAGTGTCCGTGAGACTTCATGCTGGTGACTGGACGGATAACCCTGTCTTACAACAACAGGGGGTTTGATGGTTGTTTTTGGTGAGGGTTGTAAAAGACGAGATCAGATGAAAGGGAAGATCCTAAAAAGGCTTTCAGAGACTTTATTTAAGACTGTTGTAACATTTCTTGTCTGTTTAGCTCCATTTTAAAGCCTGTGTTTTTGAATTCTTTTCATTGTGTCTAGTCTCCCTCGTTCTAGTTCCTGTTTACCCACATATGGTCTTTCCTGTGTTGTGATGTCATTATGAGTTGATTCCCATCCACCTGTTTTCCCCAGCTGTGTCTTGTCTTGTGATTAGTCTCCCTTGTATAAAACCCCTGTCTTTTGAGTTCAGTTTGTCGGTCAATGTGAATGTTACTGTTGTATGGTTTGATTCTCCTTTGTGTTTTTTGATTTATTATTATTATTAAAAGACTTCGTTTTTCTAAGCATCGACTCCTGCGCTCATCCTTAGAAGTACAACGTGACAACTGTAAATAAAGTCTTAAATAATATAAAAGCAACATTTCTGTGATAGTTGACTATCATTTTACCTCTTGACTTTCTATAATCAATGCAAAAAAATGGAGCACATCAAAAACGATAAATACAGATGCTTAAATGTGCATTCGTCACACATTAGAATTGCTTTGGTTTTTGCACACCACGCATTTGACACTTGAGGTTTTTTGGTGTTTTCCATATTTTTTTTTTTCCAAAAAAAAAAAAAAAAAAATGACATCAAAGGATTCAAAGCGTTTATTGTCATATGTACAAAAGACAAATACATTTCTCTGTGCAATGAAATTCTTTTTTTTGCTGTCCACAAACAATGCCAAGTCAAAAAGTAAATAAGTAATGGAAGATTGAAAAAATTGAGATTAAAAAAACTAACATTAATTAAATAATAAATAAGGATAAATAAGTGTGCAAATGTGAGACAAATACTGTATCAATAACAATTGTGCGATTATAGTGAGAAATGTGCAAAGGAGCAGAAGTTGAGGTAGATTTATGTGCAGAAGAGCCTAGTATACCAGGTGGCTTATTGTACAGAATGACAGTAAGAGGTAGGTCAGCTGTTTAGGAGTCTATGGGAAGAAGGAGTTTTTTAGACGGGAGGTTCTAGATCTGACACTTCTGAACCTACGTCCCGAGGGCAGAAGTGTGAAAAGTCCATGTTGGGGGTGTGTGGGGACTTTGAGGATGGAGACAACTCTTCTATGGACTCTGCGTTGGTAGATGCTCTGCAGGGAGGGCAGCGGAGTCCTGATGATTTTCTCTGCAGTTGTTACCACTCTCTGCAGGCATTTTCAGTCCATAGCAGTGGTGTTGCCATACCAAGCAATGATGCAGCTGGTCAGTGTGCTCTCCACAATGCAGCTGTAGAAGCTGCTGAGGATCTTGGTTGACATACCAAACTTCCTCAGCCTCCTCAGGAAATACAGCCGCTGTTGGGCTTTCTTGACCAGCTGTGTGGTGTTTTGTGTCCAGGTGAGGTCCTCACTGATGTGGATGCCCAGGTATTTATAGCTACTCACTCTCTCCACTTGAAGCTCCCGGATAAATAGTGGCTGGTGAGGCCTCCTCTCCTTTCTCATGTCCACTATCATCTCCTTCGTCTTAGCAGTGTTGAGGGGAAGGTTGTTTTCCTCACACCAAGACACCAGGCCGGCTACCTAACTCCTGTAAGCCGCTTTCGTCCCCTCCAGTGATCCGACCGATCACTGCAGTGACATCCGCGAACTTCAGGATGATTTTGTCTTTGTGGGAGGCGACACAGTCATGGGTGAACAGGGTGTAGAGGACTGGGCTGAGAACACAACCCTGTGGGACGCCAGTGTTTGTGATGATGCTGGCTGAAGTCCTGTTGCCAATCCTGACACACTGAGGTCTGCCAGTCAGAAAGTCCAGGAGCCAGTCACAGAGTGCGGGGTTCAGGCTGAGTTTTGTCAGTTTATGGGTGAGTTTGTGGGGGATGACCATATTGAAGGCAGAGCTGTAATCAACAAAGAGAACCCTGACATAGGAGTCTTTGTTTTCCAGGTGGGAAAGGGAGTAGTGAAGGGCAGCAGTGAGGGCATCTGATGTGGATCTGTTGGCCTGATAGGCATACTGCAGGGGATCCAGAGTGTCTGGGATGTTGCACTGGATGTAGGCCAGCACCATTCTCTCAAAACACTTATGGCGCTTTTCCACTACACAGTTCTGGATACTTATTCTGGCGCGTGCAATGGTGACGCAGTGAATAGTGACGATTCTCTCTGACCAATCAGCAGTCTGCTGTGTTGTCACGTCACATTTTAGTATCGCCTCAGCCCGCCTCAACTCACTTGGAACCTGGCAGGAGGTGGTACGAAAAAAAGTACCTGGAAGCCGGTACAGGTACTACTTTTACGCAGTGGAAAACCAAACCGAGCCGAGTCCAGTAGAGCCGAGGCGAGCTGGTACTGTGTAGTGGAAAAGCGCCATTAGTAATGATTGGAGTGAGTGCAACTGGTCTATAGTCATTCAGGCATGTGGCTGGGGTTTTCTTGTGAAGGGGAACAATGGTTGTGGTGCAAGATAATATGCAAGATAAAATGAGAGTTGTTTTTGGAGAGGATTATAGAAGACGAGATGAAATGAGAAAGAGAATACTAAAAAGAGTCATTCATCGCAGTCAACACGCAGTCAAAGTGTTAAAAAAGAAAGAAAAAAGAAACAGTGTACATGTGGAGTGCATCAAACATGGTAAATGTATCAAGATATCATGCGGTTCTGCTAAATTACTCATAAGTTTAACCATGTAAACCATGTAAAAACTGTGGTTATTCAAATGGCAGTCAATACTCCAAATTAAAAATCACGGTTACTACTATTTTAGTTTAGTTTATAAAATTATGGTTAATTTCTGTTAGGTATACCTTAAGGGTGAGTAAATTATGATGTAATTTTAATTTTGCCATGAAAAAAACATTAAATGTATCGCAAAAGTGAGTTTGATCCACTGATGTCACATGGACAGTTTTACCGATGTTTTTGCTACATGTGCATTCCTGGATCTGGGATCATTTCAGCTGTGTTGCTCTCAATGTAAGGTCAGATATCTCTCTGATATCAACAAAAATATCTTAATTTGTGTTCCAAAGATGAAAAAAGGTCTTATGCATTTGAAACGACATGAGGGTGAGTAATTTTTTCACCTATTTTTGGGTGAACTACCCCTTTAAGTAAACTCTTTGATTAGCCAACAGCTTTGAATGTTGTTCAACTAAACAGAATCAAGGACTGGAACTATCAGTTTTATAATATGGCATGAAGATTGTTATTTTTGCTTTCTTTGCGCAAAAAAGAAAAGTATTCTATAGCTTTGTAATATTACAGTTGAAGCACTGATGTCAACTGACTACTTTGTTGATCATCCTGGCACTTTTTTTTATGCCTTTATCGCATTAAGATCCTTGCTATCTCTATGGGCTGTCCATATTTCATCCAAAATATCTTAAATTGTTGTCCAAAGATGAAAGAAGGTCTTATGAGTCTGGAACAACACAAGGGTAATTAATGAGAACATTTTCATTTTTGATTGAACTATCACTAAAAAAAAAGAAAGAAAAAACTAGGTATTTCGAATGATTTGTGTGGCTAATGTTTCTCAACGCTATCCTGTGGAGAGTTAATATAACTTCCATTTAGCTGATACAAGGTATGCTTATGATTTCTATGAGAAGCCCTAAACAATTCCCAGAAGTGTTCATTAGATATGGGAATATAGTCATCCCAATCAGAACATCCAGCCATTAATGTGTCCATCTAACAGTAGACTGCATTTGCACCTCTCTCCCCTGCGGTTTTCCAGCGTATTCCTCTCCTCTCTGTATGGAGTCCTCTGAAGGTAATAAGGCTTTAATGACAGGAGTGGTCAATCATTAGCTGGAGTGTTGAGGATGGAGGAGGCCGTGGAGAGCTTTTTTCCACTGATGGAGCAGATGTTAGTGTTGGCTCACGACTGAAAACCAGCAGCTCTTGTGCCAGCTTCACACCAGGCCCGAGCCATCCAACAGCTAGCTAAACAGCCCGCTCTGGCACAGAGTAAAGAAAAGTGGCAAAGCTGTGTGGACAGTCAGTCTGGGACTCTCTCAGCGTCCTTTCAGAGCTGTGAGAATCCGGTTTCACATACTGGCCTATACCGTGAATTCAGAAGTAAGGGTATATTTATCTAGAGCTAAACTTGTGCTAAAATGTGAGTATGGAGAGTGAGTTCTGTGATTTTCTAAGTCTATATATGACGTGCGACTGAATGACAATTTGGTGTTCTCTTTAAAAAACATGCACTGTTGTATGCAAAAACATAAATGTTTATTAAAAGAGTAAATCACAGATAGAATCATGTGTTGATTTCATGTGAAGATTTTGTTGGCCCTGCTGAATATGCACACAGGCCTTATAAACGTCTATAGTCGTATATTTTGGCTGCAGTTTCTCATTTCAGGAGCGGGACAAGGACCAAAAGGCCTTGAGTGTAACCCAGATTTTAATGGTGGATGGTAAAAATAAAACAACGTATTTGCAGCAGACATCAGAACAAGGACAGCGGATTTAACTCTCTCCTTCCTCGCAGCGCTAAACAGTTTACACACCTGTGGGTCGGTGTGCTGTCAGTCCATGTATGCGTTCATCACAAATGCTATTTAGTCATTCGTTTAACTTTACAAACAAAGCAGCTGTTTTTAAAACGGTTTTTGATTCGATATATCGATTGCACTTGCACAATGAATTTTAAGAATTCTGCTGCCATCTGCTGGTACGTATTGTAATGCTTTTGAAAGGGCTTGGTGGTGAATGTAGTAAAACACTTGATTTGATACCATTTAGGTTTTAGCTGAAGTAGAATTTAACAAAGAGAAGAAATTATTGAATAGAGTTATTTTCTTTGCACACCTGAAGTATCTTCGTAAACTTATGATTGCTTCACTGATGGACTGTTTTTACCTTCAGGGTCTGGTAATGTGTCAGTTGTGTTAAATATTATAGTACAAGGTAATGAATTAATTAACCTGCTGTATATCACATGTAACTTTGGTGTGTCTATAAGATTCAATGTCACAAATTTCATATTTCAGAACTAATCTTCCGAGTGAATATGGTCCACTGTATTCAGCACTTTATATATGGACCTTTATGGATTGTCTAAATCGGTTAGCAGTCATTTCTGAGATTGTCAATTTACATTTTTTTTTACTGTCAATTATATTTTATATCCTTTTCACTGTAAATGTAGGCTAATTGTATTTCACTGTAAAATGATGTTAAATGTTAGATCTATTACAGCAATTACCATCCCAATTTTTACATTGTGGGTTTAGTCGTAGTTTATCAGGGTGATAGCAGAAGCTCTGTAAAGAACGATCTTGATTTCGAAGGGAAACTAGAGACTTCACAAAACATCACAGACTGAAATCATTGGTAGAGATTTAAGCATCTGCATAAAATAGAATAGCAAGCATAACATAAATGTTTAGAACACTTTGAATTTTTTCACAGGCAACAATACTTACATTGTCATTTATCTAGTCCGTATTGAATATCAAGTATAAGAGAATCCATTCCAAATCAAGGATGCATTTCGTCTTCTTCTTCAGAGGACTGATAAACTGATCCAGGGTCATTTTGGAGATATCTATCATGCTCGTGCAGTGAAGGAAGGCCTGTGCTTTCTGCAGGAGCTCTAATGAGGACGCAGAGACGGGGAGCCGTGCTTACCAGAGGCAAATTAATATATGTAATCTGTTATGCAGCGCGATGTGACAAGACGAGGACATGCAGTGCTCTAATTAAAGTGACCTTTTCCTACAACTCCTTGAAGCACAGGTCATCTCTCATTAATGCCTGGTCTGGCACTGAGCTGTAATTCACAACATATCCAGAAAAAGGAAGATTTTTCCCCCCTCGCCTCTGTCATTTATTTCATGAATGTGCTAATGCTGGAATATATAGTAGGAGAACGCAGCAGTCCAGCCTGAACCCTTTCTACAGTATATGCTCTCCGCTAATATTGGCACCCTTGGTAAATCTGGTGGCTGTGAAAAGAAATCTGCATTTATCCCTTTGATCTTTCGTTCAAAAAATTTACAAAATTCGAATCTATCATTGATGTAAAAAAATGTTCAGTGTGGAAAAAAATTAATGTTTTTGCTATTATTGCTATGTCCTTTTCCCAAGATAACAGCTCTGAGCTTCGTTTTGTACTCAGTGATTATTTCTTGTGTTTATTTTGATATTTGTGTTTATTGTCCCAGTGGAAGACCCAACCATGGCCCATTACAAGATTTCTAACAGAGTCAGTGAATTATTGATTTGTTATCTGTTGGTATTTGACAGAATCCATGATGTCATGTGTCTAAACAAGATGTCCAGGACCTCCAGTTGAAATATAGACCCACAACATCAAAAACACAGCAGTATACTTCATTGTACACATGCCCCCAGTTTCACAGACAAGGTTTAAGCTAGTCCCAGACTAAATTGCATGTTTGAGCTGTCTCAGATGAAAATATCTCGCTCTGACGTATCTTAAAACATGTCAGTGTCATTGTTCTGTGTTAAGATGCACACCTGTAATATTTTCTTATAAGACATTTTTGTAAAAGTTGCTTAAATATCTTAATCTATCTAATGCCTAGTCCTGGCTGAAGCTAAGCCCTTTTGTGAAACCGGGCCATGGAGTACTTTTTATCCCTGTGTTCACCAAACCTGATTGCTGCTAAAAACATTTTTTTAAGTTTCATCTGATCATAGAAGCTAGTTTAATTTGTTGTTCCAGTCCTGTCTGACAACTGAACAGCTTGGAGATTGTTTTTGGTTGAGCGAGGAGAATTGTTTCTTAACCCTCCCAAACAACATGTGCTGATGTAGGGGCTGTTTGACTATTTTTTAAAGGTTTTCTGACCCTGAGACTCAACTTTTTTCTGCGATTCTCAAGCTGTGGTCCTTGAAGAGTCGTTAGCCGCTCAAACTCTACTCCTCGCCGTGTATTAGGATGATATAGACACACATCTCTTCCCAGGCAGTTTCCTAACCGTGTATGTTGATTGGAAATTCTTAATTATTTCCCTGATGGTGGAAATTGTAATTTTTACTGCTCTAGCTCTTTTCTTAAAGCCACTTCAATTATTTGTGAAGCTCAATTGCCCACTTTTCCTTTGATTTTACACATAAAACAAAATAAAAACTTGAAATCAGACAAGACAAAGATACAAGACTTTGTACTAGAGGTTTTTTTCATAAGGTAATTCCATAAAACATCAGGCAACCAAATCCAAATCAAATACTTATGTAAATGTAAGTTGAAGCCACAGCCATATCACCCTGCAGCCCAAGCCTGGTTGCCCACTGAAGCTAAGCTGGGCTGAGACCTACTGGGAAAACTAGCTTGCTGTTGGTAGAGGTGTTAGTGAGGCCAGCAGGGGGTGCTCACCTTGTGGTCTGTGTGGGTCCTAATGCCCCAGTATAGTGACGGGGACACTATACCGTCAATAGAGTACCGTCTTTCGGATGAGACGGTAAACCGAGGTCCTGACTCTCTGTGGTCATTAAAAATCCCATGACACTCATCGTAAAGAGTAGGGGTGGAACCCCAGTGTCCTGGCCAAACTCCCACTGGACCTTGTTTATCAAGGCCTCCCAATAATCCCCATCCATTGATTGGCTGTATCTCTCTCTCCTCTCCTTCATTCAAATGTGATATTTCTTTTTTTTTTTTTTTTTTTTTTAAATACATTTCTAAAATTCAGTTTTTACTTTGTAATTGTGGAGTGTAGCAGAGTGTAGATTGAGAAAAAAAGGAATTTAAACAATTGTATATATATATATATATATATATATAAATAAACACGCATACATAATAAAATAAAAGTAATAATAATTCTACAGAATCTTTCAATTTACTGCACGACTGAAATTCTAAACTGATTCCATGAGGAACCTCTAAATAAAAAATGTCTAATATCATTTAAAAATGGACGTTCTATTAAAATACACTGTACTGTATTCAGACTCTTTCAGTTTAGTTTTGTTGCAGACTAATACTACAATTGTTTAAATCAGTTTTTTCCCCATTAATCTACACACAAAGTGAATTTTAATTAAGAACAATCATGAAATCCTTATATAAAATCACAAACTGGCTTGTCTTCCCCTTTTAATAAATATGAATGAGTCATATCTACAGTATGTTCAAAATAATAATGTTATAATAAGATTTGCTACATCATTAACTATTTTATTTGCTATGTATTATAAATGTACAGATTCATATGGGTCTAATGATTTTTAGGTTTTAAGACTCGTTCCTGAAGAAGATAACAGTGACTTTTTTTGTAGTGTGGCATTTGGTAATCAAAAGACTTTTTCTTTTGAAAACGCAGACAGCTTCTCCAGCTACAGAATTTCACAGGATTTTTTGAGATCACAGAAGTCAAGCACACCGGTTTGCTTAAGAACATCCATCTTTATTTAGAAATGTAGATGATCTGAATGTAAAATGTAATGTACATCTTTCAATACAAAAAGGTATAGTAAAATAAACAACAATCTTTAAATGCAGAATTTGAACAGCACACAAGAAAACCTCCATAGGGTCTCGAAGGCCTGATGCCTGGATGAGCAACCAGCTTCAGTGATGGTTGGGAGGCAAGAGATCCGGCAGAACTTTAAGATTATAAAGAAATTCCCCAGATCTGCCCATGAGCGCAGTCTTTGATATTAAATCGACTGGCTTCTCTATGCACTAGTTACAGCACTGCAATGGAGTTCACTAATCATAGGCGCATCGGAATCTTTATGCCTCCCATATAAATGTGCTCAGCTGAATTGCCATATGGTCCACATCAATATCTGATCAACATAAATTCCCAAGTGCAAATCCCCACTAAACTGCCTCTGAATTCTCAATCCAGCTGTTTCTAGAAGAAAAGTACACAGTGTGAAAGTCACAAAAGTTTGCATCATAGTCAAGCCTTTATTGCTTACAATGAACACTTTTGTGCTCTAGTTAGTCAAAGAGCTTACAGTACCAGGGCATGTTTTCCATCCAGTAAAACACCAACATAACATGAGCTCTAGCGGAGGGATCTAGAAAGTAGGAGCAAGGTTTGAATGAGGATGGAGATGAAGAAGTTTTACCCTGTGTTCTAGGGGTCGCTATGGGGTTTTTGTGTGTCCCTGAAAGTCACCTGTGCTTGGACTGAGCTCGGCTCTGTAAGCTGTGGAAATGGGCTTCCCTCAGGACACGGTTGATGTGCTGGTAGGACAGCAGGGTCGCGGGGTCCGACTGCTTAGAGGCACTGTGGGGACTGCAGGGGCCGGGGCCGCCGCGGGGCCTGATAACGTCCACTCCACAATGGCTGCTGCTGTTGCTGCTGCTCCCTGCGGCGTGATCCGGACTACTGATCCAACTGCTCTCGCTGCTGGAAGACTTCAGAGGACCGGAAGATTGGGTTAGTCACATCGATCATCACATTAGCAGCTAGCACAAGCAGAACGTAGACATTTTTTTAATATTTGTTAAAGCTATGACACACGTGCAAGATTTCCTAAATGAGTGTGAAACAAATTAATCATTTTAAAAATATTAGCTTTTGATCAAACACGGTTTCAGAAAGAATTTGTCCCATTATACCCCAACCTTATCAATACTTCCAGCACCACTAGCACAAAACATTCAGATGTGTGCAGTTAAATGATAAGAAGCGTAGTTATGTGTTGTTGACTGCATTTCCTACCTCCGACTCCCATGATTCTCTACCCGTCTCAGCGCTCTGGAGGGCTGAACTCAGTCGTTTGGCCTGAGGCATCTGAGCATCTTCTTCATCACCTTCAGCGCGCTGACGTTTCCTTTACAGCATCATTACAGGTTAAAGATATTTGACACAGTAATAAAGCAGCATCTTAACACTAATAGCACACACTTACACCGAACCCTAATTAATCATTGTGTTGTACCATGATTTTCTATTTGACAGTGTTATATATGCTATATTATATTTATTGCTACAGTCTGGCACGTCCCACTCTCTGTTTGAAAAAAAACAAAAATGGCCCCAAGTGTGATTAACAGACATGTTGTTTTATTACAATGAAGGAATTCATCAGCAGTTTGTAGACTCACCTGTTTTCTGTAAGCATTTCTGCGGATCCCACAGCAGATGATAAGGGTCTCGAATGTTTGAGTGTTTTATTGAGCAGCATTCGCTCCTGCGTTCCTCTGATCAACAGCCTGCTGTGTCATGCTACACTGAACACAGCATAACACGTTTAGACACTAAATACTCTCATCCTTGTCCAACTGAAAGCGAGTTTATGAATTGGTAATGAGGATTATAAAACAAAATGAGTGAAAATCGTATTTAGTTGATTGTACAGTGCTAAATGTGTCTAGCTCTAACTCCTCCGGCTAGTCTCGATCATAGCTGGGTGCTAATTGACACTTCACTAGCTGTAAATCCAAGCGTTCTGTTCTAACGTTACTAATTTAACGCTAGAAGTTATTCTTCTTCCAGACTTACTTTCATGAACGTGGCAGATATAATAACGTTCTCTGTAAATATAAACCGGTTTGTCGTCTATTTGTTGAGCCTGTGCGACACCAAACAAACCACCGCGGCTGCTGTTATTTACATGCTAGCGCGCATGCGCGGAAATCAGACAGTAAACACGAGGGCGTCACTGGATTGGCAGATCATGAGAGGACGTCACGTCCGATGACCAGCGCTTCTGCTCATCCAAGAAAATATATTTAATCTATTAAAAATTAAATTAAATTAAAAATATCTATTTATTTGTTTAATTTATTTAGCTGCTTCTTTGAATTATTAAAAACATGCAAATGGATAAAGTATTTATTAACAGAAACATAACAGTTTGCTAAGGGAAGATAGGCTACTGAATATATATATATATATATATATATATATATATATATATATAGACCCAGTATGGCTAACATTATCGCATCTGAACACATCAATGACAGCGTTTTATTTTAACGCTGAATAAGTAAATATTTGATTACTGAAATGTAAATGCATTGGTTTTCACGAGATTCTGCTCTATATCCAAATTTTGCTTTTTTTTTCTGTTCCATGTCCAATGCTTTTTGACACTCCGATTTTATTGAAACGGAAATGTTATTTAAATGTTAAAGTATGTTAAAAGTTAAGCATTTTGAATATGCAATGCCTGCGAAAATCAAAAGATTCAGTGGGTGAATTAGCTAAGCAGTGTTTTCCTAGCAACTGCCGAGTGCCTTTGGAATTTATGAATCCTACTATGATAACTTTGGCAGAGTCCTGCCTTATGAATATTAATTTGAGCCGACTGACGTTGCTTGGTAACCTGTAGTTACGCAAGTTAAGTAATATTCAAGAGTCAGCCCCGAATTGTCAATGCTTCATTAATTCACAGCTGACTGAGCTGAGGGCCGCTGCCGTTTAGCCAATCAGTTACGGCCACTGGCCTGACGTCACACCTTCTAATTAATATTCATGTAACATCCCTGACCATAGTAGGACTGTTAGATCCTCATCCCGGAAGTTTGTGGCTTTAGCGCAGCACCGCCGCCTCCGCAGATGACACACGCAGAGGAGGAGGTGACGGGGATTAGAGCAGAGCCTCATCATTAAACGATCATATCAAGAAAAATGGGAAATACGGACTCGAAGCTGAATTTTAGGAAGGCGGTGATACAGCTGACCACGAAAACACAGGTTTGTGTCTTCGGTGTTATTCGAGGCTGTTATTAGGAGCGTCTGTGTGTTTCCAGATGGAGACTGCGCCTCAGATCAGACCTCTCTGCAACAACTCAGATCTCACAGTATCATCAGTCAAATAAAAGCAGGATTTAGTCTTATTATACGTGCGTATGGCTGCGTTGGTCTCTGGAATTTAAATCAGAATAATGATGCTTGTGTTTGCCAATAATAAGACAGCAGGTGTCATGTGTTTATCTGCGTTTTTATGTTGTTCATTCATATAGAACTTCTTTTTCTTTATTTATGCTATCATAATAATTTAATATAGTGTTATTTATTTTAGTTCAGTTTAGTTTGTAATCTAAGTAAAAAAACATATGAGAACATATCTTTAATATAACTATATTTCGTGCAGATATATATATTCAGTTGTTTTGAGCATAAACCGCTCTGAATAATTCAAAACTAAAGTTGCATTTCTTGTTTTACACCATTTATTAATTGATTCTTTCTTTGTTTGCTTGCTTGCTGCATTTTTTTGTGTTTGTTTATTTTTGTATACGTAGAAATCCTAAAATTAAATTATGACGTATGTAAGATCCCGCCTCTCCTGACGTTGCTGTCTTTATTTTTTTTTAACTGTCAAATCATCCAAAAAATATTAGAATTAGTGCTCAAGATTAATCGCGATTAATCGCATCCCAAATAAAAGTTTTTCTTTGCATAATAAGTTTGTATGTGCTGTTTATATTTATTAAGTATATATAAATACAAACACATGCATGTATATATTTAATGAAAATATGTTATGTTTATATATTAAATATATTTAGATATAATATCAAATATAATAAAATAAATGTATAAATGCATTTACATGTAAATACTTTCAAAATGTAAACTGTATGTGTGTGGTTTAATATAAACATAATAAACAAACACAGCATAAACACATATATATTGTAAAAAAAACAACTTTTATTTTGGATGCGATTAATCATTTGACAGCACTAATTTAAATACAAGGGGATGGAGTAGTTGAGAAATAAAATGAAATATTATTGTATTTATAAATATTTAATGTTGTCACTCATCACTCAATCAGCAAAAGCTCACAATATTGCATGTATAATCATTATATAAAAATCATTGAAATATTGTTTTAAGAGGATAATACCATGTCACACCACAGTAAAACTCTTAAAAAGGATTTTTATTGGAAATATGAAATGATCAACTATTTCTTGTTCTCTGCAGGGTTAATGTGTTTGCATTGTTGTTTTTAACTGTTAATTAAATATTGATGCAATTTCTGAATTCAGTGTTTGTATAAGCCCAGCTTTTGCTTCAGTCTGGTCTGTGTGTGTGTGTGTGTGTGTGTGTTAAATTTTTACATATTAATTAAAAGCGTATCCTCCTCACCCATCCCTAGCCCGTGGAAGCCACAGATGACGCTTTCTGGGATCAGTTTTGGGCTGAAACTGCTACCACCGTGCAGGATGTATTTGCCCTGCTGCCCGCTGCAGAGATCCGAGCCGTCCGGGAGGAATCACCCTCCAATCTGGCAACACTGTGTTACAAGGTAGGGCTCTCTGTGCTGAAATATGACACCTGTTACACACGGGCAGCATTAACATTGATTCAGTCTTTAAAGAATGTGATTCATCAATAATAGGCAGTGATTGTGTGAGTTTAAAGTTGTTGGTGGGACAGGAAAACAGTTGGCGCGTTCCCCTTCCTGTCCCAGTCCCTGGGCTTCCTGTTTGAGACAGCCCATCAGAAAGAAAACATGATTAGAAATCTTCATATCTGTCAAGTGCGCATCCTGCCAGAGGAGTTTGCAAAAGAGGGAACGAGAGAAGTGTTGCTTTGCTGTGTACTGAAGGAAGAAAAGCATGACATCAGACCATAAGTAAAGAGATTATATTGTGTTTAAAAATGATTTAACTTGTATGCACATGTAATTAGTTTAGTTTCACAGTGGCCCCAAATGTACTTATCTGAATGTCTGAATAACAAGGGCATCAAAGGGAATGGCATTTATTTTAAAGAAACACAACACACTTTGTGCACAAAACATTATTTGTAATTTATATTAGCTGAGAATAAATGCATTATATAAATGATTACAAACTGATAAATCTTTGAGAGTTGCAAAAGATTTCTGTTTCAAATTGAATGAATTCTTTGAAGTATTACATGTTTGTAACTGATAATAATCTTTAGCAGCAAATCATCATGTTTAATTATTTTTGAAGGATCACGTGACACTGAAGTAATGATGGAAATTCAGCTTTGGATCACAGAAATAAATTAAATTTTAAAATATATTTAATATAAAATGGTTCCTTTAAATGTGGTTCCTTTAAAACTGGTTCAAATGAACACATTATGCCACATTGTGTTTGCCACACATCAATGGATAGTATTCATAGTTAATATTATGCATTTTTACATATTCATCTTAGTTTAGATTGTTTTTAGAAATCAAATATAATATCTGCCAAGCTGTTTTTTTCTGAAGTTTTGGTTTTAAACCATAGGAAATGTAATTATGATTGTGTTTTAATGATTAGACCTTTGGATAAAAAATAAGGTGTACATATCCCTATTTTTATTTCATGTAAATGTATATGTATTTATTTGAATGTGTACATGCATGTTTGTACAGTATATGTGTATCCTATTAATATTTTGATAATGTTTTAAACATTAGTTTTTATATTTTAGTAGTTGTAGTAGTACTTGTATCCTGCTTTTATGTTTTTACTTGCATTTTACCTCCTGATGTACAGTGGGTATGGAAAGTATTCAGACCCCCTTAAATTTTTCACTCTTTGTTATATTGCAGCCATTTGCTAAAA
>JAUMHQ010000048.1:20048879-20060524 GCA_032361165.1 Enteromius paludinosus
GAAGACACAAAGTGACATGCAAATCTTTAAGTTGACAGATCCACCCTTAGACTAAATCACGGATAGCAAAGGTCATGAGGGATGGCTACAGAAGACTTAACCTGTACAATGTCAGGACAGGAGTTTAGATTTTTCCTGAGGCTAAAATGAGACAATCTCTAGATCTACCCAATACAGAATACACAACTTCTGCTGACCGTATTAGAGCCATATATGCAATTTATGCAATATATGCATAGACGTCACCTTTTGGATCTAAACAGGGTAGTCTAGCTACAGTTGATTTAAAAATCTAAAGAATATGCTATTTAACATCAAGAATCTTTAAAAATCCTTCAAGATTTTTAGCAACTCAAGAAGCCCAAATAGGTTCTTGAGCATGCAAAGTACTACTGAAGAATCTTTATTTTTAAAAAATGAAGAATTAAGTACTTGTCGTAAACAGAGTAGGTCTTGCAGTCTAACAACATGGCAAGAATCCAGCATAACACTTTGAAGTTGTAACCTTCAAATCTTGGATTCAATTATTGTACTTGTTTGTCACACAGAAGAGATTTCCTTCATATATTAAAGCTAAATGTTATGACAACAAACAGGCAATTCCAAGTACATGTAGAAATGCATGTTGTATACCTAAATTTAACCCTGAATTAAAAATAGTAGAATGTAACAATAATGCAGCCAAAAATCTCAGATAACCATGCTTGAATTTTTTTATTAAGAGAAATATGATTATATTGTATGAAATGCATTCAGCATGTGAGCAACATACAGTAGTGTATTTCATTTCAAAATTAATTCATCAGAGATTGTTTTGTTAAGCTGTTAAGTTTTTATCTTCATTATTTTGTCATCATATCCCCCTCAGATCAGCTGATACTAAATCGCTCATGCACTGAAATCAGTTTCATCATAAACAGGATTTACGAAATGCACTCCTGACTGAGTTAGGGTTATCGAGTTTGTCATCTCTGTCCCGTACAGCCCTGGCTCCTCAGGCATCATAGTCGGTTTGTCAAAAATGGGGTTGTCAAAGCCGTGGTCCAAGGGGCCACCAAGCTCCCCAATCTCGCTACTGTTCTTCCACTTGCTGAATGTGGGCATGCTAGGCATCCTAATGATTCCACGGCGGTAGAGCATAGCAACGGCTGCAAGTAGACCCACGCCAAGCAGGGTGCCCAGCACTGCACCCACCACGACCCCTGCACTGTTTCCAGCCGCCTCACTGCTGCTCGCCCCAGATGATGCCTGGAACTCCGCACTGCTGACGCCAAAGTTTAAGCCATGGTTGTGCACATCTTGTACTACGTCTCGAGCGAGGGCTTCAGCCAATTTCCCAGCTTCTTGACCCGTTTTCTGGTCCAGAAGCAACACCTGAATCTCCTGAGTGGCTCCGAAAGGAATCATTCGCATCAGCCTTTGCTCTTTTGACACTTTGGACAAGGCCATCTGTATAGATTCGTATTTTGGCTGGCTGAGAAACAAGTGCTGCAGACGCTGACGATACGACTCAAAGTTGAAGCTTGAGGAGAACTGAACGTTTACGATGGCTCCACAAACGTTACAGCAGTGTCCCTCCGGGTGCAGAGGTTTCTTGCACTCCAGCGAAACGCATTTTACATTTGAGCAGATCCTGTCTCGATTTCCAGAATTGTCACAAATGCATCCTGTGATATCACCGCAGCCTGAACCACCAACTTTAAGGGATGAGGAGCCATGGAACTGCAGCTTGCCGGAACTGGATGACAGGTACTGAGAAAACTCAGAGCTGCTGGTGAACTTCTTCCCAAGTACAGACACACTCTTCACGGTCACGTCATGATCTGACGAAACGTCCACGCGGAATGAGGTGGCCTCTCGAAATACCACATCATCATACTGGCACGGGACACTCTCCTCATGGACTGAAAACTGAAATGTACCTCTGTGCAGGTCGTCGATTGTGGTCGCAGTCACCCACAGCGATGGGTCAAAGAATTCCAGAGATTCAGGGTCTTTAAAGTGCGCTGTAACCCCAGATCCACAACCAGGATCTCCACCTTCTCTTACAGTAAAACCAGCGCCAGATGCCAGAATCAGTTCTCCATCCACTGGCAAGCTCATCCCAGTGATAGTGTGAGCCGTTTCTACATACACTGATACTTTCTTCTGAGCTAAAAACACCACTTGGTCGTTCCCACAGGGTACAGAGCCTTTATCCCAGTTGGTAGCGTTTTCAAAATTGGTGTCTGGAATCCATTGCTTGTAGAGTGCGCTAGCAAAAGGTAAAATGCAAAGGAAAAGCAAGACGTTGTGTCGAAGAGCCATGATGAAAGGAATGGGTAGGAAGAAAGACAGAGCGACCTTTGCTCAGACGCAAACGGTGCGACTGTCACATGAGTGCTCATGGCTTAACTTAGTAACAAATTTACAAAAGCTACTTTGTTGGTCAAACATATACTACAATGACAATAAAGGCACACATTAAGACTACTGTAAAATGCTTTATAGGCAAACTCTGATGCTCTGTTGCGTACGTTTAGATTTGGATTCCACGAAAACATAGTATAAGATAGGAGAAAGAGTACATTGTTACATTACCTCCATCGTTGTCCCTCTCTCATGTTCCTTCTGAAAATTATGAGGTGCCATGTTGGCAGAATTACTTTTTACGTCTGTATATAGCGTTATTGAAAGGCACCGTAAGCAATTTCCACCATTTCGCTAACTTAGCCGCAGAATTAGACTAGCCGAATCAATTCTTGAATCTTTCTTCAAAACCTCGCCCTCCAGATTGCTGTCTCTCTCTAATGTTCCCTCTAAAATTATGAGGTGCCATGTTGGCAGAATTACTTTTTACGTCTGTACATAGTGTTATTGAAAACACTGTAAGCAATTTCCACCATTTCGCTAACTTAGCCGCAGAATTAGACTAGCCGATTCAATTTAGCAAAGCTCTTTCTTCAAAACATCGCCCTCCAGATCGCTGTCTCTCTCTAATGTTCCCTCTAAAATTATGCCATGTTGGCAGAATTACTTTTTACGTCTGTACATAGTGTTATTGAAGCATTGAAAACACTGTAAGCAATTTCCACCATTTCACTAACTTAGCTGCAGAATTAGACTAGCCGAATCAATTTAGCAAAGCCTTTTGTTCAAAACCTCACCTTCCAGAGACATGACATTCAATTCAATGTCAGCAAAGCTAAAATGTACTAAATCATTTACAAGTCTTTATATATATATATATATATATATATATATATTCATCAGTAAAAAGGAGTGTGCCACGAAACAAAAATACAAAAACAATACCCTGAAGGATTATTACATTGATAGGTCTATTGCTACTATAGTTGTCCAAGTTACTCTGGTGCTACCTTGTAGCCTATATGTTTAAAATAACGCTAAAAACCCTCTCTCCTAATTTTTGCAGTTACTCGGCACTAAAAATGAATATTATACTAAAAGTGAATATTGCCTTCCTGCAGCTGATATCAAAAGATAACAAAACTCCGTGGTCCTTTTAGGAATCATTACTTGAGCCAACATGCGCCCCCTACAGGAGGACACTCAAATTAAATATTAGTAACGTTTGATTCTCATGGAGTGGACACGTGTGTTTACATACACGTCAGCAGCAGGAAACAACACGACCTGCACCAACATGAGCAGACAGGTGAGTTGCCACTTACATTTTCTTTAAATAACCTGTTATGATGACAACATGTCATCTTCAGTCATGTGTAAGTGCATCTGTGAGCATGACTTGTGGATGAAGGAACGGTTGCATTACACATAAACAAAATCTGAATCACTTTGAATGTCGCAGTAACGTGAACTAATGCAGTATTTGTTCTGAAGGATTCTCTTGGTGAAGTGCCATTATTCCATGAGGATGAAAATGCGTTTAGAGAGAAGAAAACAAAAATCAAGTGAGTTTTTAGAGTTGGGAAAACAGACTAAAGAAAGAAAATAGACTAAGGAAACTGTTTAACATTAAGTGGCATTTAATAACTGCTAAAATGTAGTTAATCTTGAGACTATATGTTTTTCCTGTAACACTTAAAAGTTTAGGGACTATTTCTTACTGGGCTATTATTTGCTTATTTGCATGCCTAACAGTGACTGCATTAGTGCTTATATGGCACATATTCTGACCTTATTTTATATCACCAATACCTAAACTTAACAACTACCTAATTAACTAATAAGCAGCAGATAGTTCATAGTGTGTTTATAGCAAGAACTGCACCTTAAAGTAAATTGACTGTTCTTTTTAAAATTGTTCTTCAGTCTTCAGATTACTATATAAACAATAGTTTGATCTTTGCAGACATCCTCTGGCCTGTTTCTTTCATCTCTTCTTCCGCACAAGTGCCATCCTGATCTACCTCTTCTGTGAGTTTCTTAGCCGTAGTTTTATTGCCAACATGGTCACCATCATTTTACTTCTGTCATGTGACTTCTGGACAGTAAAGGTGAGCATATTCTATACGCATATTCTACTCTTTTTACCTGAATAAAATTCTCATTCTATGTGTTTTCTCAATAAAATCCTTTTTATGACAGATTACAGTGTATAATAATCAGGTCTTCCCTTAAACGTTAAATGTTTTTTCATATTAGAATGTGACGGGGCGACTGTTGGTGGGCTTGAGATGGTGGAATCAGGTTGATGAAGACGGTCACAGTCATTGGACGTTTGAATCCAGATCAGTGAGTCTCGCCACACTTTACAATACAGCAGTTGCAAAATAATTGCAACTATGAAAGGCAATCCTATAATAAAAATAAAGTTTATGACTGGGCCTAACAAAACTGAGGTAATGTACAACTTTAATATATAGCTACAGCTAACTTTTATCGCAGCTCGATCAAAGTTTAATGATCGTGTTTTGTCACTGGTTGTGAACACATTAATTATTTTAAAGATTCAAATGTCCTCTTTTGAGTCACATTGTTCAAATATTAAAAGAATAGTTCATACTAATGCGAAACTCTGACATCATTTACTAACCCTCGTGTTGTTCCAGACCCATATTGATTTTCTTTGTTCTTTGTAACACTAAAGGAGAATTGTGAAGGAACTTCAAGACTGCCAAGGACCAAACCAAAAAAAACAAACCAAACCAAAGTCACATGATAGCTTTGTGTGAAAAACAGAAGCTGCAATACATATTTACTATACACAATAAAACAGTAAAAAATTCTCTCTGCTGCATGTCTTAAATCTTATTATCAATTTCTGCACATTTGAATCTGCTGATCATTAATATTATGAAATAATTTAGTCTTTTTAGAGCTTTTCAAATGTGTTCAAATGTAAACGACACAGGGGCAATGTTATCATGTATCAACATAATAATGTTAGAATGTTAAGATTCTTCAAAATCTCTCCTTTTGTGTTAACATCATATGTCATCAGAGAATCAGAGAATTTATTTTCATGACTGAACTGTTTCTTTAATACCTATCTATTTGGTCTATTTCCTTACAGGGAACCAGTAAAAATGTGGTCTCAAACTCTGATTCACGGATTTTCTGGATTGGTCTGATCGTGTGTCCAATGTTTTGGGCTTTCTTTGTGTTTAGCTCACTTTTCTCCTTCAATATAAAGTGGTTGGTGAGTTTTTAAATTCTCGGAAGTTCTTAATTTTGCTACATACGCCATCTGAACTGTGAGCTTGAATATTGAATATGCGTGTGTGTGCGCGCAGGCAGTTGTGATCATGGGAGTTGTGCTGCAGTGGGCAAACCTATATGGATATGTGCGATGCAAAGTAGGCGGTGCAACCAAACTGAAGAACATGGCGACTAATTACTTTGGAGTTAAACTCTTCAAAACGGTAACAGTGAGTTTTAGAGAAATTCAATTGCCTGTATTTATATATAACTATGAGTATTTCTTAACTGTTTTTTATTTGCATACAGGTAATAAACAATCCAGAGGGACCCTAATATGACTTCATTTAATTTCAGCTTCACCTTATTGTTATCTTTTTCATGGTAAATTATTCTGTCTTGTTTATGTTTACAGTGCCAACTTTTTTTTTTTTCTTTAAAGTTAATGGGTTTTTTTCTTAGCATTGGACAATGTGATTATCTTTAAGAGAAATGATATGTATGAAACTTACATTAAAATATTTACTAAGCTGAAGAATATGTCTTAACAATATATGTGTGTGTGTGTACTGTATATGTGCAAACATGTGTGTGTATATATATAGTCTTTGCTGTGATGCTGTGACATGTACATCATGTGTTATTCATCAGCTGTTCTCCAGATGTAGCTGTTGCTCATAGAAAATCTGCACTGATCAAAGGTCCGTTTTTCTATAAATATTACTAATTATTAAGATCTCAAGTACTAAAAGTAAGTTTTTACACTGAATAGGGATATTTGACACATCATTAAAGTAATGCACTATAACATTTGCAATCATAAAATATTTTTTTTTTATTAGAATCATTAAAAATAGTTTATTTTATTTAATATTTTTAGTTTTCAGGACAAATTAACTAAAACTATTAACTGCAGCTTTTGTCTCAATAAACTCTAAAATCATTAGTTAGGTTGTGTTTTACTTTAGTTATGGGGTCAGATTAAGGGATCTACAATATGGTCATTCAGAATAAGGCATTAATATGTGCTAATAAACAGCGACGTAAATAAGCAACTAGTTAATAGGCCTCTAAATTAGTGTGTCACCCTAAATTGTTTGTTATCTGCTGACTTTTGCTCTCGAGTTACCACACAAGCTTTTTTGTCCATATTTGACTGTTATGAATATGATGTAAGCCCTACAGTATTCTATGCGGTCTATCATGAACACTACCATGTTATTTGCTTTGCAGTCAATAACCGGAGTTTGACCAAATGTCTAATGACATCCGTCCACAGTAAAATATGACAAATCCCAACTTCCGTTTGATAACTGCAATATAAAATACAGAAATAGGTCAAAGATTACAGGCTGTTAAGAGAATATGTGAACAAACAGACATCACGAGATGCCACATAAATGTGGTTTTATTGTAAGTAATTGCGAAAATACAGATAAATCAAGTGTCTGCTGTCTTGGTCTTATTTGTTGGTCTAATCTGTACAATGTGATTTTTACATGTTCATCTGTCGAATCGATAAAGATGTGATGCTATTGAACACCAATGCCATCTTAATTCAACATGATAATTCAGACATTAGGCCTAACTGTCTCTCAGTTTGCTCTCTCTCTCTCTCTCTCTGAAGAACGTCTTCGCTGACCCTCATGATTTTTTCCAAAACAAAAACAACTAGAAGCACCAAAAGACAGCAGCATTTTAAACACTCCTTTATAATTAGCAATCATACTGTGAAGTGGGCCACGTGTTCACATGCTGGTTCTCCGCTGTAAACATTTCACCCTTATTGTCCCTGCGTTCTGTCTGGGTCATATGACCACACCAAACACGTACAAGATTATTATGAGATGACAGCTAAATCAGGCTGTTTTTATTGGAGTGGACACTAGCTATAAACCCGTATTGACAATAATATGTATTGAGACGAAACAAATAAGTATATGCTTGATAACTGAAATCTGAGAACTAGGATAAGCAAAACATTTTTTTTTTTTTTTCTGCCGTTTGGCGGGAAAACATATGCTCTATGAGTATTTTGGCAAAATATTGATGCTTTATTTTAATAATTCTAAATGATTTGACAAGCATCATTTTCTTTCTTCTGTTGTTGTATTTGGACTCAAAATTTATACATGTCTTTGAGCAAGAATCAGCAATATTCTTGTTAGACTTTTTCAAGTATATTTTGTACCTAAATAATTTTTTCTACAAAAAGATTAAAACTGATTTACATCTTTATTATACATTATTCTCTACATTTTAGTCGATTTATATAAATATTAAACATTGCTATTAAACACATAAAACAAAATTCCATAGCTAGTTAATTCAGAAGGATTGGTTGGTGATTATGGATGTAACATCAGCTCTTTTGGTGGCCTTCATGAAAGTGAGCAAAAATTAATTTAAACTATAACAAAAATTAGTTTCACTTAAGTTTTTATGGTTGTTCGTAATTATGTTGTGCTAATTACTATCATACCATTTTTTTTCAAATAGCTTCATTATAATTGAATTACATCAAGTGACTTTAAGAACATTTTGCATTTTTTTTATTATTATTATTTTACTTCTACAAGATGGAAACGCTCTGGACGTTTTTGTAATATTCTAGCACTTTATGGAACATTGTGGAACTAGTCATAAAAGACAAAAATGAACCAACATATATTTCTGAAGTTTTGGACTACTCGCTTTTGGCACATTTTAAACTTTTATGTTAATGTTACATGAATGTTTATGTTAAACTATATATATATATAATATTTTTTATTAAAACTGAGTGATAGTTGTATTCAGCATGTCAAACATAAAAATGCATAAAAAATTGTCTGTTCCACAGTTTACGTAAAGTAATTGCATTCCATTTCATTCCCAAAATGCTACATTTACATTATAATTCAGCATTATGCTTCGAAGTTTAGTTCAAATATAGAAATTGATTTGATGTTTCAAAGGCAATCTCACTTCAGTTCTAAATGGCTCTACATATATTACATCTCAACTTTCTATATTAGCAGCATCACTAAACACCACACCCAACACACACACAAAAAAAAAGAAAACAAGTATTTGTTGATATCAACAGCTTCTTCTATAACAACTGCTATCATGGTATCAACACTGTTGTCTAATCAGATTTTGAATAGCAGTTTAATCACCTTGCACACCATATAGCATGCATGATTGCTTTTATCAATTATATCTGATTTATATCAGTCCTATCTGCTTAAATAAGACAGTATTTATTATAGTGAGATCTTCCTAGCTGATAGCATAGTCATGGGACAGATATAGATTAAGACTCAACGGTTATATAAGACCATAAACAGTGACCCTCAAAATTCGGAAAATCTAGACCACATACTGATTTTCCATAGGACTGAATTTTTCCAACAGTAAAGAAAGAATGAAGTTCAGCAGTTTCTAACAGCTCTGTTATCTTGCAATGACATCAACCTTAGACCCTTTTTCTTGCCCAAGTGGTCCAGTCATGTGAGTCCATTTTATGTGTTCAGAAAGTAACATGCTCAATAAAAGCAACCGGCACATGCAAAATGCTACTGTATTAGGCTACAAACACGTCCTATTTTACACCATACTAAATCACAGGATCTGTTTTAATACATAGTGTTCAAATCAAAAAAAGGTTTACAGACAGTATGTGGTACATTATATAGGGCTGTGAGTTCAACAATTCATTTAACTAATGAAAATATTAGCATTAAAATATTGGGGTTACCAATGACTTTCATTTCATGAGCAATAAATACTTTGATGCATCATTTATCTTCATGTTCCATAGCAAATGTTTATGTGTAATACGTTTAATTTGACACAATAATAGCTTTGAATTATGTTTTGTGGGTATTTTCAAAGCTAGTTTAGTTTGAAGTTAATTTATATTAAGTAATTGCCACATCAACGAATTATATATATATAAACAAAATATCTATTTCAATTTCATTCTCAATCTCAATCAGCTGTAGTGATGTCATAGCATTTTGATTAATTGTTGCTTTGTAACATGACTTAATACCAACAAGCATTGCGACAATTGACAGCTCTAAGCATGCTTAAGTTATCAGATAACAGATACGTAATGAAAACATAATACTTACAACCCTTCCGTGTCCTGACAAGCGTAAAGATCACACCTTGGCAGAATGAAGGCCTTCTTATAGATGAGCCTCAGACAGTGCTAGCCACCTTTGACCCGTGGGTCAGTCAGGATTCGCAGAATACGAGCATTACCTCTTTGGCAAACAGTGACATTCCCAGAAGTGATCTCATTGGGTAGCTCACTACTCTTTTACAGTGCAGGTTGTTTATATGACCTTGAATACACTGCTAGTCCATTTTTTTTTTCGCTTTATAATAATCGACTCTCATTTTTGCCGAGGAATTACTAACTTGCGTCATAAAGGCAATAACACTTAAAATGCGTCATACTTTCTTTTATCAAAGGCTGGTTCAGATCTACAGATCCACTCTTAATCCTAAAGCCTGGACTGGATTACCAGCTTTACATTTATTGTTGCTGTACAATTATTACATAATTATCTATACCTCTACATTGACAGTTTATACAGTTAGATAGCACAACAAAAAATTTAAATGAACTTATTTAATTCATTTAACAAACATAGATGATATCTAGCAGTTGTAGAGCTTATGAACACCAGAGGAGGGTCGGCTCCAGTCAAGGTCTTGGGTTGAGGACTTTTAAACCATTAATTTCTGAAAAGCATTAAATCAACACAGATTGTAAAAAAGCATAAATACTTGACAGGTTATGACTCTTTATTTATAAATTGTGCAGATGTTGCTGCCTAGTCTGCAGACTTATCGTTCATTAATGATTTAAACTATAATGCACACGGGTTATATGAATTACTGTAGATAATTTATGTCTGATAATTTTGATATCTTATCAGGTTTACAGATCAGATGTGATATGGATTATCTTGAGTCAATCTTAAAGGATTTGACTGGGTGTGTCAAATTTGGATAAGTAAATTTGCTTATCTGTAGCGCATCCTTATCTCCGTGTTCAGCCCTTTACGGGCCTTCGGGTTATCATTATGGTGATGGGGTGCATAAAGTCATTGGAAAGGACATATGGGTAAATTTTACGAGACCGACATGAATCAGTTATGAAACAGCCTTGACTTTTTGAAATGTTGGAAGTCTGGGGCATGTAAGTGTGCTATTCATTGAAGGTGTACTTTGTTAAGCTTTGTGTACACAGCGTAAACACAATGACCCAATGCACTAAATGAACACTAAAATTGTTTGCACAAATTTGCAGGTGCATTTACTATGATTTTTTTATTGATGTTCAGTGTGCAAACAATTTATACCTGAACTATTAGCACAAATTACAAGACAGCATTATTGCTGGTATACATGTGGTGCCTCGGTCAGGGTTAGAGAGTTCACGGCTGTCCAATTTCAATATAAATGTGTACCCATTGTGGTCTATCAAAGACATATTAGTTGATCGCTTAAACACAATTGCAATCAGATACATCTAAAGTCCCCCTTTTATGTGTAATGAAAGGTCCAGATTTGGTTTTCGGGAGTCCGCAATGAAATTAAGATGCATGTAAGATCAAAAACACTTTCATTGTCTTATTATATGCATTTATGAAGCTGGTACGCTGGTTTAAGTTGGTCCTTTGCTAGTTTATGCTGGTCCCTTGCAGATCTTAAGATGGTCGGAGGAACCAGCTAAGGACCAACATTCACTTAGAGTTGTGTTACACACTGCATGAATGGTCATTCTTAAAAAAATCAAAATAGGGGCACTTACAATCCACTCACCGCTCATAACAGTTTTTGTCCATTGCTGAGGTTTTCCAGTTTCGCGATTCGTGAATTATCCCAATGAAATAAAACTTAACATCAGAGAACTAAGCTTTTTTCTAAACCATAATTTATACAGAATTAGTAGAAATTTTTTCGGTAACACTTTATAATAACTACACACTATGAATGATTAGTTAAGCATTAGTAAGCATTTATTTCATCCTTTATAA
>JAUMHQ010000048.1:20073241-20090113 GCA_032361165.1 Enteromius paludinosus
GAGCAGACCTCCTCATTACTATTCATGAACCTTCCAAATAAGGCAAAAACAGACTGTTTCATTCTAGGGTTGTAAATCCCCGTTTCTGGGGATTTCAAGGTGTTTATTGTCAGGTTAACTATTGAAATGTGTTTCCTTGCAAAGTAAACATTAAGTGTCAGAGCATATCCTTTCAAGTCTCTCAGGTTTTTGCTTGGTTCTGATATATTATTTATGTAGTTTATGTCAATCACACTTTATTTCAACGTCCGGTTCCCAGTATTAGCACAACATTAACTACTGGTTGTGCCTCAATGAACTTCTAATCTGCTGTTCATCAATATTGACGTATTTGTTACATTTAGAGATTAGGGATGTAGAATATATTTAGTAGAATATGTGCTTTTTTAAGTACTAATAATAAACAGACAATATGTTAATAACAGGCATTCTAATTAGTTAATGTTGAGAATAAGTCACTGAACTAAAGTTCTACAGTAGATTCTTTGGTAACACTTTAGAATAGGTAACATGAGCCTGATCTCACAGCAAATTCGTACTTATTTTACAAGGTGGCTAATTCGTACAACCTCACTCAAATTCACACGATTTTTACTAAATTGTACGTATTTTACGAGTTGCCAATTCAAATGAATTTGTACGAAAGACCTACATCTAACCCCACCTCTAAACCTAACCTTCAATGGGGTTTAGATAAAGCGTACAAGTAAGATCGTACAAATTGGTGTGAATCAGCATGAATTTGCAAACTCATAAAATACGTATGAATTGGTTGTGAGACTGGTAACACTTGTTAACTATTAACTACGACTTTTCCTCAATAAACTGCTGCTTATTAATAGTTAAGGTAGTAAGGTAGTTGTTAAGCTTATGTATTGGGTAGAATTGGGGATGTAGAATAAGTCATTCATTCGTGCTTAATTATTAATAAATGGATAATAATCTAGTAATATGCATGCTAATAAGCAACTAATAGGTGTAACTGTAGAATAAAGCATTATAGATTCTTAATATAGTACAATTAACAGATTATAGATTTCAGTAAAACCAACAAACCAAAGAATATCATACCAAATTTGCTTTAAACCATGAAACTCTGGTTGTCTTGAGTAGTTAGGTTAATCAATGTTTTTGGTTAAAATAAGCTAAAAAAAAAACGTCCTTATTGGAGAGTTGTGGAAATTAGATTGTGCCTGAAGCATGTTCTGTCCAAAGTGTTTGCCTGGATACTGCCTATTAGCAGTAAGTAAGGTAGCTGCCATTGTAGGGTAGGACAGGGCAGGGTAGTAACAGCTCTCAAACCTCAAAGGTCAGTGGAAAAGTTGGCTAAAATGTGGGCCATACAGGGGGAAAGATCATTACTCAAGTTTCAGTGTCACATGATCCTTCAGAAACAATTGGAAACCATTGTGCTGATTAATATTTTTCGGGACCTGTGATATTTTTTCAAGATGCTTTGATAAATAAAAAGTAAAGTAAAGTAAAGAAAATCATCCATAACATATAACTCAGAATGACAAAAATGGTCAGTTTTTAAATAAGATTTGTATTTATTGTTATAATTAAAATGACAAGTTAAGCAATTTAGCATTTTGCCTTATATTGATTCCCAAGATTTTGTTGCTATTCTTATAAATACGAATATGTACAGTATTTCATGTACATTATTCAGTCATTACTTTGCAAAGTTTGCCACAGAGTATATGCACCAATTAGGAAATAAAAGAAACAGATCTGATCTGAGAAATTACAGTGCAATGAAATAGACTATTCGTATGAGTTTGAGTATGAGTATGAGTAGTCATAATGGTCATCTTCTTGGGGGGATTCATCCCAGAAGTCTAGATTATTAACCTTACAAATATCTGATCGGGTGATAACAATAAGAATTATGGCATAAAGTATGTAGATGATAACAAAAAAGCTAAAGCAGAATTTGTCTAGGAAGTAGGCAGTTTCCACTTTTCTCTGAAGCTCCTTTTCTCTTTCATCCATGGTCTCCAAAAAGTTCACTATTTTCTGGAGTGAAGCCGTCTCTGAAGTTAGATCACCAGACTTTGTGGTAATCACACCTGCATCTGTTGATACAGACCAGATCAATTATGCTATTGCAATATTGGTCTAAACTAAATTGATTTGTGTAATTTCTAAAAATAAATTTGAAAAAAAAAAATGAGGCTTGAATTCACTAAACAGTTGCACCGCTTTTGTATGATCTGAGCTACAGAAGCACAACTTATGATAATCTGAATTTTGTTATCGAGTACATTCGTATCAATTTCCCTGTTTAAAAAGTTGTCTATGGATAAAATTAAGTCCTGGCCTACATTTTAGATGTTAACTTTAGGCCAGGATATGAGCAAGCCAACACCATTTCATGACCAATTTGTACAGATTTTATGAGGTGGTTAATTCATATGACCTCACTTGTCTAAACCCCAATGACAGGTGGATATAGGGGCAGGGTTACAGTACTGTAGGTGTAGGTTATTAGAGCAAATTCATACGAATTGGCAACTCGTAGTATCCATACCATTTAGAAAAAAAATCACATAAGTGTGAGGTCGTACAAATTCGTATGAATTAGCCACCTCATAAAATATGTAGGAATTGCTGTGAAATCAGGCTGGAGAAAGCTGTTGAAAAACATAACTACCTTACACATTTGCACTTTTTTTGTTTGATTCATACTTGAAGCAAAAGCTAAAAAGGCTAATTCTCATCATCTCATACCTTTCTCCTGCTCCAGGCCGTCATTTGTTTTGCTGCTCTTTGATGGATGGACTTTGGCAGAGCGTCTGCACACCAAGAAGCTGTCCTCTACAGACAGTCGTGTTAGCACCATGGAGGCCAGCATACTTACAACCAAACACACCAGACAGAAGCTGAAGTGGTAGTCTTTAGAGGAGAAAACAGAAAATGCATAACAATGTGATGCTAGTGATTTTGACTACTTCTTTTCTATAAAGTCTTTTAAAGGGTTAGTTTCCCCAAAAATGAAAATTCTGTTATTAATTATGTGTCGTTCCAAACCCTCTCTCAAATGGCAGAAGATGTAAGTCAGGGGAGAAGAATGGTATAGTAAATTATGTTGGGCCACTGATGTCACATGTACTGTTTTATTGATGTATTTACTACGTTTCTGGATCTAGGATCACTTCATTTGTGCTGCTGTCGATGGAGGGTCAGATGGCTCTCTGATATCATCAAAAATATCTTCATTTGTGTAACAAAGATGAAAGAAGGTCTTAAGGGATTTGGAACGACAGAAGGGTGAGTAATTACTGACAGAATTTTCATTTTTGGCTGAGCTAACCCTTTAAAGCATGTTATTAGAAAAGCTAAATATATGTTGGGAATATAAAAAAATGTTCATACTGTAGGTACAGGATGCAAATATAGAGGGATCTCAACTCCCCAAAACTGACATCTACTAAAATTTTACATATAGCCTACAAACATTTTCCACAATAAAATTTTCTCAAGTGCCTGGATGCTTTTCTTTAAGATTTTATACAAGTATTAATAATATTAGATCCTAGATGCTCACTTACAGAGGAGCGGGCTACATTTGCCACCGTTAGGCAGGTGGTCGCTGAGGATGATGAGAAACATGGTAAAGCTCAGGACCAAAGTGACCTTAAAAGAATTGCGTTCTCCTCCTTCGAATGGCAGAGCAAAGCTCACCAGGTCAGCCAGAAGTACCAGTCCACTGGGAAGCATCAGAGTCAAAAAAGCACTGAAGGAGTTAATCGACAGAGAAACCTGTTCAAAGATCAAAAGCAATTCATTCATAAACAATTATTTCCTTATATCACGGTAACACTTTAATTTAAGGACCTATTCTAACTATTAACTAGTTGTTTATTTGCATCCATATTAAGCCAATAAGTAATTGGCTATTACTTATAAGTTATGGGTGAAAGAAGTCTGAAGTTGATGTCACATGGACTGTTTTACCGATGTTTTTACTATGCTTCTGGATCTGGGATCATTTCAGTTGTATGAGTGTCTATGGAGGTTTGGATGCCTCTCTGATTTCATCAAAAATATCTTAATGTAAGTTCTGAAGATAAACTAAGGTCTTCTGGGTTTGAAACCACACGAGGGTGAGTAATTAATGACAGACGTTTCATTTTGGGGTGAACTAACTCTAACTTTCTGGAGGCCTGTTGTATATGGTTGTACAACGGACCATTTAGCTAATGCTTTTAGGGTTACGGGTAATGATCAGTAGTTTAAAAATGAATGAATAATGTATTTACTTCGAGATAAACACGATTTGATAAATCCACAGTTTTAATCACGTCATTAGTCTGCCATTCTCCTCCACTGCCGCCAACCAAAGTCACATTATCAGCGATCTGGAGTGCGAGCGAGCAAGCTGGATCAAACAAACAAGAGAACATATTCGAGTTATTCAAATACAACTTCCACAGGGCAGATTCACTAAACAGTTGCTCATCACGCAATGAGATATTTAAATGAAGTCATTGTCATTCCTTTCAGTGCAAACACGTCTTGCTTCCAAGTAAACCAGGCTATTACAGACTGTATTTTCAAAACTCTATTTGCTTTGTGCGAACTGTGGAAACACAGATGCAATTCATTTATTTGCCTAATATAAATATTTTGATATGGTTGAAAACAAATGGTCATAATCTTTTTAAGAAACATTTCATGTGATGTCGTACTTTTCTGGCTCCATCCATTGATGGCCACAGGGCAAGACCCCACTACATAGGGGTAGGTGAAGAGGTTGATCTCACAGCTCACCGTCGTGAACAAAACAACCGCATGGTTCACAGTACCATCCCGCCTCACCTGAACATCATTAGTGTACGGCTCCATTGTCGATTCTATTCTGAGTGCACACAGAGGGATATTACAGCCTCTTAACAATGCTAAGAATTAATAAACAATAAATGCCATAACACAGCAATAGTCTTAAGACTCACGCATTGTCCAAAACAATCCGAGGAGTCCATATTTTATCAACTGGCAAAACAATTGTTGGAAATCTAGATTTCTCTTGCATCCATCCAAGATCAGGATCCTTCCATTCCTGCGAGGCAGAATGATGATTATTAGAATTTTTTTTTTTTGTGTGAAAGAACATTTTATTTTAAGGTCCAACTCTAGGTATTTTCTCTCAATAAACTCCTCCTAATTTGCTTTATTAATAGTTAGTAAGGTAGTTATTAAATGTAGTTATTAGGTAGGGTTAGGGGTGTGGTCATGCAGAAACAAATGCTTGGTATGTTACTAGCAAATAGTGAGAATTGGTTCCTACTGTATACTAAAGTCTTACCATTTTGTTTTGAAATATAACAGTTCTTCGAAATTCTGAATATAGCACTATAACTACATTAAACAGAATTTATTATTAATTTTCCTACATAGCTGTGCTATCATGTTTCATATACATTTCATATACGTGCTCAAGTTTCCTAACACTAAAAAATTTGTTTAAATAAGTATTTTTGTTTCAGATTATTCACTTACGTTGTAAGTAGCCCTGTAAAACGTGGGATAAGATGTACAGTCAGTTACTCAATACTATCCTTGTTTATGGAACTGCTGAAATATCAGAAATCTGAAATATAACTGACAATAATGACGTTATACTGAATATAAGCACAGCTTCTGCTGTTCTAAAATTCAGTACTGCAGCACTATAGCTCGTGTGATATTAAATTCACACTACAGATTTTTTTTTGGTAACACTTTTATTTTAGGGTCTCTTAACTAGTTACTTATTAGCATGCATATTACCAGAATATTAACCATTTATTAGTAGTAATTAGGCACATATTAATGCTTATTATATATGACCTTATTCTACATAATCCTAATCCTACCCAATAACTAAACTTAAAACTAACTTACTTACAGTTCACAAACTGCAAAGGTCACTGTTAATAATGAATAAGGGTGCCCTGTTCTAAAGTGTTAACAAATATTTAATAGTATTCAGATTGTAAACTAAATGTTTACATGCGACAATTAGGTTTTTGAGGAAGATGGTAGTGACACTCAATAATTGTATTTTGTCTGCTCACCATGTTTACTTTGATACGGCTGTTCATTTCCATGGCCTTTGTATCCTAAAAATTAGCATACAGTTGTTATGTGTACATATATATGCATTGTTTACACAGAATATGATAAGACAAAACTGGTACTTACGAAAGACAGTGTCTCATATTGTATTGAAGTGATGTTCACTGTGATGGTACAGTTATCATTCTGTGGTGCACTGAACAGTTCTTTCTCAACCCGAGCATTTGCCAGACAGCGTCGGTCACAGGGAGTCTCAGTGGAGTTAGCAGCTGCAAACACTACAGAACCAAATAAACAAACTACATGATTAAGTAAATCAGGCAATTACAAAGTGGTCACACTTTAATTTAGGGAACAGTTCTCAGTAGTACCTGTTAACTTTACTATTCATTTGCTGCTTATTAATAGTTAGTAAAGTTGTTGGATTAAGGGATCTAAAACATGGTCAAGAATAAAGCATTTATATGTGCTTTATACTAATATATAGCCAACATGCTAGTAATATGCATGTGTAACACTTACTAACTAGTTGCTCATTAGCATGCATAATACTAGAATATTAGTCATTTATTACAAGCAATTAAGAACATATTAATGCCTTATTATACATCATTAATCCTACCCAGTACCTAAACGTAACAACTACCTTAATAACTATTGATAAGCAGAAAATTAAAAGTTTATTAAGAGAAAAATCATAGTTAATAGTGAATAAGTGTTCTCTGTTCTGAAGTGTTACCTACGCTTGTTAATATTAGTGCACACACTGCGATTTTCACATTGCATTCATCTATATAGAAACATCAAGCTCTTCCATTTTAGGACGGCCTATTTATCTGCATTAAAAGAATTATTAGAATCCTGTAGCATTTCAATTTACATGAGAAAATGTTTTTACTAAAACTGGACAAATAGTTTACCTGGTGAAGAGGAACAGAGCAGGAGCAACAATGAAATCACGTGTGGAAAAACCATTTCAGTTCCTACAAACAAAATATGTAACATAGTAAATATAAATCAAAACACACCTTCCTTAACATGCTTATATCTTAATGTAAAACTGATAAAGGTTTACCTTTGCTAGCAAACTCCCAGGTAAGAGAAACTTCAGTTGACAGTTTTTGAGGGAAACAAAGATCATTTGGCTCTTTTAAAGGCTTGCAGCTCTTTGAAAACCACATGAATGCTGCTATGCAAGACAAACAAAATACAACCCAGATCATATCCAAACCATCTATGTCTATTAAATTTGATCCTACCTGTTATTAAGACTACAGATGAGATTTTGTGAGATCTCAGTATTCAGTCGATTGTTAAACATCACAACAGAGGACTAATTACTTGCTGGGACAGTCAAACAGGAGGCCATTCTACGCTTCACAAAAGCATGGGAGGCCATCCATGAAAACAATCACTGCACATTGGCAAACTCTTCCATTGGGTTTTAATTATGTTTGAAAGAGTAAAGAGAGACCACAACACATTAATTAAGGGATGTCCTTACTTTATATAGTCCTAAAGAACAAGGCTGTTCTGTTGTGTTGTATTTTCTTTTCATACCAGCCTGATATTCTCATTATACACTGTGTGCTGAGTTAGGCAAGTTGATATTCTGGTCATACTTTTTTTCAAGAACATTTTACCAGTTCCAAAAAACATAAATCGTAATAACTACAACTGACTTTGTATTTAATTATTTATAAGTGATATATAATTGTCCATGAAGCCTAGAAGCCAAAGTATTCTTTCACAGATAAAATGAGCCAAAAAGGGGGATTTAATTCAGATTAAATGCCCATGAGGAGGATGTAATACTAATGCAATAATAGAATTCGCAAAGTTAGCTTAACCATTGGGCAATGAAATGCGTATTGGGTCAGCAGAGTCAGAAAAACCAGACGGAGAAGAAAACACAACCATTTAGTCTCCAGTGCCATTTTGTTCCAGAACCCTTCCGGAGTTCTCCACAAGTGAATTGGTGTCAAGTTCTTAGGGACTCCTAAAAAATCCTAAATGACTCTTACTTAATAAGAATAGCATGCTGAAGTGTTTTTATGATTTTTATGGTCGTTATACACAGATAAGTTTTGAGTGACTCTTAAAGGATCAGCACCACATCCTCTTTTACCACGGTTTGAAGAATTTATTATAAGGAACTCTTTTAGGTCAATCTCTGTAAGACAGACTTTTCAGGATAGGAGATGAGTAAAAAAGAGCTCCTAAAACTTACTGCCAAATTCTGAAAGATGCTATTTTTTATTAATATGATCAAATTTGTTAAAAAAAATAACATTGTTGATCCTTTTGATCTTTTTTTTTCTTTCTTTGGAGAATAAGAAAATGGGGGAAAATGTCATTATAAAATTAATGTTGTTCCCTAAATGTTCTCCTTTAATGCCTGATATGGTTAGAGAACACCTGACAAGAGATCAGAGACCATTCCTTCATCCAGAATCACTCAAGACCCTGTAGATTCCCAGCTTGGTGCTTCTTCTCTTAAGTTCACCTCATAAGTTTTTTACAGGGTTCAGGTCAGAGGACCGGAATGGCCATAGCAGAAGCTTGGTTTTGTGCTCAATTACCCATTTTTGTGTTGTTTTTGTGATTTGTGTTTGGTTTTTGGTTGGTTTGGTTGTCTTAACAAGATGTCCAGGACCTCCAGCAGACATACTGGCTCATAACATCAAAACTACAGCAGTATACAGTATTTCATTGTATACATGGGGTACTTTTTATCCTTATTTGTACTAGACCCATCTGGTGGGTTTGCTGCTAAAAAGCTATTTTTTAAAGTTTCATCTGACCATAGAAGTCAGTGCCATTTAAAGTTCCAGTCGTGTCTGATAACTGAATATACTGGAAGTTGTTTTTGGATGAGCTAGGAGAATATTTCCTTCCAAACCACATGTGGTGATGTAGGAACTGTTTGATCATTTTTTTTTCTGGACCCAACAATCAACTGTTTTCTGCAATTCTCCAGCTGTGGACCCTGGAGGGTTAGCGTGATTTCACCAAGTACAATGTGATCCTGGATCAACATACTAATCAACCAATCAAAATTGGGGAATGACTTTTCTGGAAATATCTGTTTTAGGCTTATAATCATAGTTAGGTGCTTCTACAATCTTGTTAATCATCTATCATTTCCCACTGATTTTAGGCATAATTTTTGGGTAGGGGTAGGTTTAAGGGTAAGGATTGGGATAAGTTTACATTTTTGGAAAGTAATGTTGATCCAGGATCACATTCTACTTGGTGAAATCAGGGTGACCGTCCTTGGAGAGTCTTTAACCATTCAAACTCTCCTTCTCTCCTTTTATATATTTATATTGCTGCTCATCAGAAATATATTCTTTGAGTTTTATTACTGTGATGGATGATTATGGTAACTTGGACTTTGTTTTCCCACCTACTTATATTTCTGTGAAACGGGAAGCCAAGAATGCACAATTTCATTTTCAGAATCCCCTGTGCTCAAAATTGTAAATATGAATTAAAATATACTTAGAGATATTTTACTTTCTTGGGGTACCAATAATTGTGTCAAATGTGTATTTTAGAAAAATATATATATATTTCCCAAAATTTTAAATTCTTATGAAAGGTTAGACTTTTTTAATTAAAAAAAAAAGATAAAAAGGATTAACAATGCAGATAATTAACCTTCAGATGACAACCTTATTTGATCATATTTTAAATATTTTTGGCCTTGACTGTATTTACAAGAGTAAATATGACCACATCATATATAGATAAACATGATGTTCTAATGTACTATTTACTTGTCATTATTATTAGCATTCACCAATATATATATAATACTTATTTTCAAATAGTTAAATGAAATATTTTAATTGGGTTCAATGTATTAGTGAAGGGTATGACAGGTCATTCCTGCAGGTATTTTTATTTTGTTACTCTATCTGTTACTATCCCTGTTAAAAAAAAGTATATAAACCCAATAGGAACCATCACACATCATTAGACAGCGTTATAGTTTCAGAACAATTCCCATTATAACCATTAAACCATTACATTTCTTATTGTGTTGTGGGCAGGGTTCTATTGTTTTTTGATCTTGCAAATAAAATGGTATGAATCATAAAAATTAAAACATTCTGTTCAGTATTTGAAATATTTATTTAAAATATAGCATTTAAACACTTTACCCTGGTGGGACAGGTGAGTCCATGCCTCTGTGACAGATGAACAATATATGCTACACTCCTGGCTGACCCTTATGTCCCTGTGACCCAACAGATTCCAAATAGTTTAAGAAATAAATCAATTATATAAATACATTCATTAATTAGCATACCTCATCTGTGACCAAAGGACATTGATTTTTGTGAGAGTATGTCAAAAAAGTGCTGGCTCACTCAGGCCATGCGGAGTACAGGTTTTGTCCCGGGATGGCACCAAGTACACAAGTTGTTTTAAACCCACCGTCTAGGCCTATACACATAGAAATATAAACAAGATACCAAGCAATTATCCAGTGAGATGTTGTAGATCCTCCTTTTTAGATGACAACAAACGTAAACGTCTTGGCGCTTGCGTGTTGTTTTAATTCAGACCGCCAGAGAGCAGCCGATCGATGCGTTCAGTTCATCCTGAAACCAACGAAGAAGAAGAGTCGCAGTCAGCTGCTGTGTTGTTGATGAACTGTGAAGTAACGTTTAAACTCAAGAGAGCCTAGAAAATATATATTTCTGAAAGCAAAAACTGTGTTTCTGTGTCACTTCGGCAGGAAAGCGTTAAATATGTAAACATTTTGCGCTGTTCTCAGCTAGCATACGAGCTAGGTAACTTACATGAGGAAAACAGTTAAATGAAGAAGTGTCAGCGTTTGAAATCAGTAAGAAATGAACAGAAAAAGAGCTCTGATCGCAGACACCTTCTGTTTATCTAAGAGACGCAAAGGTGCATCTGACGGTGTCACCGGAGACAGTCAAGGTAAGACCTTAACGTTATTTCCTTTTTAAAAATCTTTTGCCTTTAAAACTAAGAAACACATTTAACATTTATTTAATAGCTTGATACAGCGTAGTGGAAAGTAGACGTGCAAATTAATAAAGTCCTTCTAAAAGTAGTACTTATTTATTATCCTATTCATAATGAATATTTCTGGCAAAATTTATCCAAAACAAATTACTAAATAATAGCTAAATGTAAAATAAATACATTTACATATATTAATAACATGTACATGCTATGATCCCCCCGTACACTATTCTCCTAATATTGTTTCATCCCATTTTTTGTGAAAAAAAAAAAATAAAATATATATATATATATATGGAGTAAACCAAAATGCAATTATATTCAAATGTACAGTACATCAGTCTGCATGTCAGTTATTATTTTAATGGCTTTATTAATATCGTAAAGCATGTGTATATATATTATTACAGTCTATCGTATACATAATACAGGCTTAATGTATAAAATACTTAAAATGTCCCAATGTGCATACTATCCACCCTATCTCCCCTAAATAGAATTGAAAATGACTGATATTGCATAGAATTTGGGATGGATAGGATGACCCATGCTGTATGGTGTTTGTTCAGCAGATGGAGGAGCTGATATCAGGTCAAGCTTGCAGTACCTCATGACACTGTTTTCACGCAAGCTCTTTAACGACAGCCTCCCACCAGTTGTCCTAAAACACCAGCTCTACAGTTTACACAATGACAAAACCTCAGTGGACAAGCAGGTGGTAAGATCAGAGTGCTTTAGGCCCACCTATAACTATTGATATTGTGACAGATCATTTTATAACAACCATAATGCATTCAGAAGCTCTGTTCTTCTCTTTTCCCGGTCAGAATGAGTTGAGGGAGAACGGCGAGCTATTGATGTTCCAGCTGGGGTTTGACTCTGAGGCCTTCGCTTTGGTGTTTGCAGAAGATTACAGAGCCAAAGTCTTGCAGGGGGAAGCTGGCAGAGCAACGCTGGGAACGGTGGAGAAATTTCTGGCTAAACTAATTCCCAGCTGCTCCGATTTGAGTTTCAACAAGGAGAAAATGCTTAAAGAGTTCCACTTCACAGACTCGGAGATAACGTAAGGACAAGGAAACAAATGTTCATATGTTTTTAATTGTCTCTGGTGCTTATTTGAAGATGCTTTTGGATGCAGGCAGCTGGTGAAATCAGGGGTCCTTACTGTGAGGGATGCGGGCAGCTGGTGGCTTTCAATCCCAAACTCTGGCAAATTCATTAAGTACTTCGTTAAGGGTAGGTTAATGACACACATGCATTGGGTTTCCATTTGGTACGGTTTAATATCTGCTCTTTTTTTTTTTTTTTTCAAATAGGACGCAAAGCTGTTCTTGGCATGGTTAAGAAATCCAAATACGGTGAAATCCTCCAGACTGAATTGGAGGGACGTCGCACAACTTCACAAGTCAAATTCCAGATGAAGTATCACACTCACGATATAATCGGAGCAGAGTTAGTGGAATGGTAAGGCTGCTGTATCGTTGAATGTATACGAGCTGTAACTGCGAGGACAAGTTCTGATATCTGAAATGTAATTTTTTTTTTATATCTATTTGCAGCATACAGACCACATCAGGGACATTATTACGATACGTGGACGGAAACGTCAACTAACAGCTCCACTCATTTGATTTGAACTGTATTTATTGCCATACGTCAACTTTGCACAATATATTAAATATGAACATTTGCCAAACTTCACTTCTTTAGCCTCAACCTTCTGCTCAGTCCGAGTTTCTGAATGCTCTAGACTGGGTTTTCATTTGCCACCGCTCTAACCAAAGCCCTTCTCCATCAGTTGCTCAGTATGGTCAGGAGGCCAGCTCTAGGAAGAGTCCTGTTCCATAAAACAAGTTTACCAAATAAGCCAGGTTTATTTCAGTTAGTCTGACTTACTGTCATTTGCTTTGGTTTAAAATAAGTCCGACTAATTAAAACAAGCCTGGCTTATTTGGTAAACTTGTTTTATGGAACAGGCTCCTGGTTGCATTTTGTCTTTAAGCCATTTTTTTGGAAGTAGCGCTCTATAGTATCTCCTTTGACGGAGACCAACATTAAACTCTTATGCCCGGTATAGCTATATCCCTTCTATACTTCAACTAGTTCCAAATCTGTATGAATTTCTTTGTTTTGCCAAACACAGACTGAGGAAACGATGACAAGAATTTTCTATTTTGGGTGAACTATTCATTTAACCAGTAATTAGCTGGTCATGGGTATCACAGACAATAAATCCAGCTCTGAAAGAGTCATGAGGAGTAGTATTGAAACAAAACAACATTTTAGGGTTTAATCTAAATTTATTGCATTTTATTATCTCTGTAAAACAAGTGACATCATGAATACCCCTAAAAACAGGGTTACAATCTGGCTCTAACTGCAGATCGAAATCGCTCGATAGGGTGATCACAAATGACGCACGTTCTGTATCTGTGCCTCAGGACAGTTCAAGTATGTATGCATTAGTGTTAAATGTCAGAATACCTTGTACGTGATGTGCTGTTCGAGCCAATAAGACAAGCAATCGATTTTAGGATATAAACACATTTGACAGTTACATGTTGTCAGTACAGTAAGACGTAAATGTTAGTTAAAAGTGATTAACGATAAGGGGAATCAACCGCATCGAGAAGATTTACTTCACACAAACTAATTCCTGTAGTGTACTCTCTGACAGTAGTCTGTTGCTTTTTGTAACATTAGCAAATATAAAAAGTGTCAAAAAGAAGAAATTTCTAAAAATGTGTTAACAAAAAAAAAAAATATATATATATGTATGGCTGCAGAGGGTGTATTATAAATGCCCAAAGAGCATCAAGGTGTTCATATACCGCTAAATTAAGATTGACACTAAATGTCCCATGTGATCCATTAGATATTTTTAAAAAGCTGTCGTTGAACATCTACGCAGGATGCTGATATTTGGGGACTGGGAAGTACTTCTTGACGTACTGGGAACAACAAAACAAACTTCCTAGCCATGTCTCACCTTTAAAAAAATTATACTTTGATTAAACAAAACATAGCCTATTTTTAAGATTATTATATGTATGTTTTTTGGATTGAGGTATAATGTTATTAACTATTACTTCAATAACAATAATCTATTTGAGATGTAACTGGTCCTAATAACAGGCTTCGTTCTTTTAATGCAAAATAGGATTTAGGAGTGAAATGTGGTTTGGACATGTTTTTGTGCAATAATTAGTGTGGCCTTAAATTGCAGTATAACCCCCCCTCGAAACAAATGGCAAATAGTGTGCACATAACTTCATAATGAAGTAGAAAATTCGGTTCGGACACTGCATCCTTCCATTAACAGAACCTCATGTTTCAAGTGTGAGGTAAGCTGACTTCACTTTATCGCTTTCAAAACAATGTGATAAACCACTGAACATTGCATTTGCTTCACCTTAGCCAACGGTTAGCTCTGGGTTGCCAAATGCTTGCAGACCTTTAGGGGGTAAAAAGCAACGAATGCAGGTGCATGCAGGGCCGCCCCGTCCTAATGTAGTGCTATTTGGCAATATCTTCATTTCTTTCAAACAGACTGTAAACAAGCATAACGGGTTCTCAATGGAAGGAACCAACTTCAGGACATTGTTAACCATCTAAAAAGTTAATATCCGTTAGTCAAAGGCCGCAGGTCGTCCAATAGTAGGTGTTTGTCTAAGGGAGATGGGTTGGGGATTGATTTTTCACTACATCTACTGATAATATTGATAAAAGTTTTGTGAAGGTATAAAGTTGTACTGGTAATTACAATAGAAGAAGTGAAAAATGAAAACATGGTCTCATTTCGAACTTCTCCCCTTAGAAATACAGTTTGGATCACAGCAATCTTTCCTCAGAATTCTAGAGCAGCAGACATTTCCTCTTCCTCTTCTTGACGGGGGGAGGGCAGAGCACGGCCCGGATGGCCTCGTCAAACACCGTCTTAAGGCCACGCTGCGTGAGTGCAGAGCACTCCAGATACTTGACAGCCCCTGCCAAACAAAAAGACAAAAGCTTTTAAGCCCAAGCCTACTGAAAGATACTCCATTTTTAACATAAGCATGATTTGTGTGAGAAGAATAATGCCATTTTTTATGACATTTCTAACTCTGTGCACTTGTATAATGGAAAGCCTGCGTAGCGTATCCTGTGTTTTTGTAAAGATGTCAACTTTAAAAAGTTTAGTCTGCTTTTTTTTCCCAAAAGTTATGACTGAGAAAATCTATAAATGTAATCTTATAGAAAAGCTCTCTCATAAGCTTGTCAGTGCAGACATCTGTTGTCGATTTGGTATTTTGTTGTTGTTCCGTCTCTTTAGTTTCACTTTCTACTGTGAAAACCATGTATACTTTGGGCTTAACACCTTACTCTACAGTAGTCAACATTTAAAAATGGATCGTTTTTCTTCTTTTTCTTTCTTCAAATGTACAGAAGTCTACAATGGAGAAGTCGGTTACAATTATATCTAAAAATAATTTAATTATTATGGAGACTATACGTTGATTAAACATAAACTGTGTTACATTTATTAAAAAACTGGTTTATTAATGGACAAGTTTCATGAGATTTTTGAAACACACGATGGTTCCACCTACCGATCTCTTTGGCCATGGCCAGGCCTTGAGGGTAGGTGATGGGAGTGAGCTTCTTCTCCTTCAGTTTCTCAATAGTGTCCTTGTCATCTCTCAGATCAAGCTTGGTTCCTACCAGGATGATTGGAGTGTTTGGACAGTGGTGTCTCACTTCTGGATACCACTGAACACACACAACAAATTGCAAAATGAACAAAACCACCAGGATTTGACATGCCAAACATGACAATTATTTCAAGATAAAGCTCTTACAAAATGTCTGCTAGCTTGGTTCGACCTTCTACTTTGAAATAAGTGCTTACCTTTGCACGAACATTCTCAAAAGAGGCAGGGCTCACAAGGGAGAAGCAGATGAGAAACACATCCTATGGGATAAAAGCATCCATTATTCACATCCACTTTTAATGCAGTGGCTCATAATTGTGCTTGTCTAAAAGCAGTGCCTCAGACTGAGATCTAAAGAAATGCTGTTGTTTAATTAAAATGACACTGTATATAATAAAATGTGATTGTATTCAGAAAAAACAGAAAAGAGAAAATGAATGCATGACTAAAGGTTGACTACAGAGTCACTATATATAGTAATTATTTGTTTATAGTCCAAACATGTAAGGCTGTATGTATTACCAAAATGTAAATAGAAATGTAAATGCCCCACAGTTAACCTCAGAGATCATTCAAAAGGTAGTACAGTACAAGCTGCCATAATTTTAGTGGCACATGAGCTACAAAAACAGCAGTAAGAGAAGGATGACAGACATTTTCATATCTACAGCAAGTTATTTATTACCGTTTGAGGGTACGAAAGGGGACGAAGTCTGTCATAATCCTCCTGTCCTGCTGTATCCCAGAGACCCAGGTTCACTGGTTTCCCATCCACCATCACATTTGCAGAGTAATTGTCAAAGCTGTCAATTAAAAGACAATGCAGTTCTGAAAGTTAATGAGTGACCGCCAGCTCCAACTGAAGGTAACATGCTGACCGTAAAACAAGAGACCGTTTCAGCTTTGTGCAAACCACAGTCGAAAGGAAGTTTTGAATCCAGTGATTCAATTCAAAAGTTCACATTAAATCATTTTAATGTTTACTGCACATCTCTGGAAAACATGATTATGAATGGGCGAATCACAGATGAGACTAACGCTGCGTCCGAAATCGCATACTTCTTAAGTAGGTACTACATTTAAAGCCGAACGTACTACCCGACCGTTAAAACAG
>JAUMHQ010000048.1:20098450-20116170 GCA_032361165.1 Enteromius paludinosus
TCATCAATGAAGCTCATGAATCATCTATAGCTCAGAGACACATAGACAAAAACACACTGACTGGGATACCAGTAGGAATTATTTGTGCAAAATGGACATCGGATTCATCTGAGGGGAAGACTAGGACCGTATGATGATACATCTCTCACAGTTTTATGTAATTTACATTATTTTAGAAGGGTAAATACCTCAAGCTATGCCGTTGGATGGTACAGGACTCAAAATACACATTATGGATGAGTTGCTGTGATCCAGTGTACTTTATACACAAAGGGAATGCATTATAAAAACAGTGTTTAAATGTGTTTTTTTGTACATACATTTCAGTTTTGCATTTCAAGAGAAATTTCGATTAATTTATTGTTTTTTTTCTGGGCTTGTTTTGTCACCGTTCACCTCCATTATATTCTCACTAAAACAGTGGCTACTGTTACTGACAACTACAGGGATTTTTGTTTATGTATATACATATATATATGGATTTATTTGTTCGTGTTTTTGTTATTAATCAATCTGTGCATTATATGGCACATGCATTTTGGGAGGATTGTGAATGTACTGTGATTTAATCTTTGCCAATAAATTATGAAGACTTTTTTTTTTTTTTTTTTCCTTGCCTTGCCCTGTGACTGATATTATGCTTTTTAAATTATTAAAATATTGCTCCAAGTTTAATAAAAGTTTTCTATCACTTACCACATTATTTGTACACAATATATTATACTGTGGACTTGTGTGATGAAACGTTATTGCAGCCAGAAAAAAGGGACTGTCGTTTATTTTTGCTCGACAGTAGAGGGCACTATTTCATTCACACATTTGTTTTTGTTTTTTGACCATTTCAATATTTAGTTAGCTGGCAAATAAAAATTGGGCTGTGTGTTATGGTATGACAGCAAAAATGTAAAAAAAAAAAAAAAAAAGTAAAATAAATAACATGATCTGTCACCTACAGGACAGTGATACGTCAACTACCCATTTATTGTGTGAAATAAAATCTTTTTATTATAGAACCATCTTCTAATTATTGTTATTATTTCTACCTTTAAAAACAATTATCTTCTACATTAGAGATTGCCAGCATATTCTAAATGTAAAAAGTACTTGTTTTACCTCATGAAATGTTTTACATAAAGAAACAGGGCTGTTTTATGATGTCCATTTACACAGGACTCCATCCATATTTCACAATTATATCAAACTTTTCTTTGCTGAATAAATACTAACTAACTGTATAGTGCATCTCTACAATGCTCCGGTAAAAATATAATATACGTGAGGTCCATTAAACCTGGAGAGGGCAAACTGTTTGCCTTCCCTCTCCATCTTTAAAAAACGCTGCACAGTATTCACATCTATTTAACCGCATATCAGTGAAAAAAGCAGATTTTTATTTTTTGTATTTGAACCACATAATGATGTAGTTACAGCAATTGCTGAATCCACGTGAACATCCGAACCTTGACCTAAGAACGAAAAAAAAAAAAAAAAACCTTTAATGACTTTAATCTCTGAAAATCCATATAAAGTAGCCAAGTAAAGAACCCTATACAGTACTGGCTGAGTTTAAGGTGTTTAAAGAGTATAAGTAAGTATTTTTGAAAATCGCTTTGGGAAAAATACCACGACTTTCAGGTTTTAATGTGTGTTAGAGGTTAGTTTAAGGCTTTCCTCATCCAGAAAGTTGAGCAGGGTTTGTTTGATAGCAGGCTAGTGTAAAATACTGTTGCCAAGGCAACTGCCTAATTCTTTGCATGTCAACCCCCCTCCACACATACAGGATTTTCCCTGCACACTTGGAAAAAAGAGGATTTACAGATGAGGATTTGCTCGCTGAAATGTTTTAATGGGGTTAACTAAAATGGACTGTTTACAACCGAGAAGACAAATCAGCAAATGCATTCAATTTTTGCATATTTTAGCAGTCTTTCATAAATAAACAGAGCATTTATAACCAGGTCAGCATGCTCTGTAATAAGGGCTACACATATGTATCCTTTTACACTTATTGTGTATGGATGTGTAATGATTGACCTTTGAATTAAAAAGGAATTGTGACAATGAATCAAACGATGTAGCCCACAGGAAATGTCTAAATGGAGCAAGCAATGCTTTCTGTCTGTTTAAAGCTTTGATGTTGTGTGCATATAACATGGCCATGACACATTTAATGCACCAGAGGCGATCATATTTTTTTTCATTTTTAAAATATGATAATTCATTGCTAAAACTTGCAGGTTTCGGATTTTTTTCCGTTTGCTGCATTTCAACCAATGCATGGGATGATATGATGTGTATCCAGGATCAGCATTTTTATTCTCCTTTGGAATAACATTGACGTAAAAACAAGCACAGTGCTAAAACAGTCCTAACTATGAATTTCCAGTGAAAAGCAGAAAAAGGAAAAGTCCCAAAAGACATAATTACAGATGAAAAAGCTTGTTTCAGAAACACGCTGGAAGTCATCCTGGTATTTTGCCAATTCTTGTGAATTTAGACATGCACCTTTTGTCACTTATTGTTTTTCGCCTACTAAGTATGCAATCTCTAATGCAGCCTTTGTGTTTATTGGACAGAACACTTAAGTTTTACTCTGATTCATCATGAATGCGACCTGTATTAGTGCTTATCAGTACATTTTAATATACCCTCTTGCCTTATATGAGGACATTATATTTTAGTGAATTTCTCTGAGACTATACATACCACAGTCCTGTACCGAGCACAATCAGGGCTTCATAGATACCACATGATTGGATGTTTCATCATGACCTCTCGCTCTTTTTGGTCTTCAAAAATATCTGAAATTAATGTAGTGACACTCTTATGGAAATATGCTAATATTTTTGTCATTTTTTAATTGTGTGTCATAAATCAACATCTTTGGAAAATGTTACGGGGTTTCAGATGAGGACACTTGGGCTAATTGCATGTTCATTACACATTTTGGGTGGGCATAACAAATGATGAATAGGGAAATAAAATATATTGTAATATTTTATATATCATTAAGAAAATTCTGTCAGTTATTACACTTTTTTGTTGCCCCAAGAACACATTAATATGCAAATTAGATTTAGTGTAAAGATGCATTGTATATAATGAGAAAACCCGTTTATTTTTCTGTTTAATTATCCATTTTACACACATTTTGCTGAAAGAAAAACATTTATTGAATCAATAGTTGAGAATCATTTTTATACAAAGTTTGGTATTAAAAAAAATCTTAAAAACTAAAAATATATTGGTCATTAAATTTTTTTTTAACAATTTTGTTTTGCATATGTATGTTCATTCATGTCTTTTACTTTTTTAAGGAAATTGAGGCCTGGTGTCCTCTACTGAGGACATAACATTACTTACGACTAGAATATAACCTTTTTAACATTATTTTTAATGCTATAAACAATGTAAAGACATGAAATTTCCTGAGTCTTAAGACGATACAAAGCAAGTTCAAGTAGATGTTATATTAATATTTCTTAATCAAATATACAGTAATAAGTTGTAAATGAAACATGAACCCCGATAAATCTATCACCTACTGTGATTAAACTTTACATAATAGATTAAATTAAAGCTCATAATAATGGTAGTGAAATGTGTGTGCATGCTGATTTTAATCATAATAATGGCATGTAAATATCTTACTCTGATTATTAAGGGGGAAAAATCACATTATTGGTATTAGTTTTTTTTTTCTTTTTGCAATGAATAGCAGACGACAGCTGCCAGTATTTTACAACAGTGTCGTGCAATAGATCAATAAAATTAAAAGGACAAAAACAATGTAAAATCCCACACAGTCTCCCCCGCAATCACAGACCTCTCCAATCATGTGTCCACAGGCACTTCATGTAAATTTACTCAAGTTTAGTCTGCAGTGAAAGGAATGTGACAGTATGTATGACCACCAGTATAATCCACACAGGATGTCCCATTTCTCCGACCCCCTTGTGCCCCTTTCCCCAACCTTCAGGAACTATAAATCCACAGGATGCACGCTCTTCCCCTGGCCTGTTCTTCTCTGGAGAATTATAGTCTGAGATCAGTCTTAGTATGGGCTGATTGCAGATTATGTATAAATATATATATATATATATATAAGAGTTCAGATGTGAAAGCCGCTATTAGTACCGTTTAAAATAAAAAAAAAAACATTTTTTCACTTTAATTGCATAGAAAAGGACCACTACTATATTAAACACTTTATACTGTACTTATATATCCATAATGAATATACACGCACACATTTATTATGTAAAAAAAGAAACTTTTTTCATGTGACAGCATTAGCTAATAGCAAGAATTGGACCTTGAAATTTTTTTCAATAAAAAAAATATTATAAATAAAAATATATAATCTATATTTTGTGATAAATTGATATCGCAAACAAATGTTGATCTATTTATCTTTATGTCAGTTTCTATCTATTAAAACAAAACAAACAAAACCTCTCATGGCTTCCAGAAAACTATTAAGCAGCAAAAATTGTTTTAATTTTTTTTATAATAAAAACGGTTGCAAATCAGCATATTAGAATGGTTTCTGAAGGATTATGTGACACTAAGACTGGTAATAATGCTGGAAATTCAGCTTGAAATCACAGGAATAAATTATATTTGAGAATATAAGAATAATAAGACTATTTAGCAATTGTCAAAGAATTTTTAATCAAATAAATGGTCTTCTTAAAAGTAATGAAAAGTTGAAGTAATGTCTTTGAAAAATCAACCCCAACCAGAATATTGTATCAGTTATTGGACAAAAATGATATAACCGTTAATGCTAGGCAATGAAAAACTCACCATGATGTTAAAAACTCACCATGATGCTGTGAAGTTGTTCCTAAGTAGTTTATCGGCAGTTACATACAGAACTGGATGACTTTTTATGATCCCTATGGTTTCTGATTATGGATTTTACCAAATAAAATCAGATTTTTACAGCAAACTACATGATTTGAAGCATAGTTCTCACGTGCTACATGAGCAGCGAGGGACAAGTAACGCACAGATTCAGGACGGTTGGGGGTGTTGAGGTGCTGGGGTGAGGGGTGACCCGACTGAAGACACTGGAGCAGATGAAAATGTGTTTGTCTGACTGCTCAATCAGGCCACATGAACTCGGTCAGCATGCCGTTATCTCCCCCAACTGGAGCCCTATTCTGCCAGACATGTGCTGCCCCAGGGCGACCGCCTCTGGTGCAGAGACTCAGCCTGCCACACGCGTAATGCATGCTTACATGCCATTACTAAATTTAATCATGATGTACATTTGGAACAAAACATGTCTTTCAACACGACAAACATGCAGAGGATTCCGACCAAAATATGACATGTGACTTCCACTGAGAAGCCAGACCGAATGATAACGCATGCATTGAGCAACTCGTGCAGATTGCAGCTAATGCAATTAGCATGCTGCAATCAGTCACGCATCAAAAACCAATGAGAGAAACACAGACAGTTGTTGGGGATGCGTGCTTTTGACCATATTTGTGCAGCAAAGATTGCGCGTATGACCTATTTTCAGTCCGCAGCTTTGATATATTCAAATCGGGGCTTTTGCTCAACTCTGGCTGAAAGAGTGTCCCACCCAAGGAAAACTGGGAAAACAGAGTGTTTCCTGGACTGTGTTAGACATCTGCTCCCAGAACAGGAAATACTCCCCCAAAACCTGAGGCTCCCTCAAGTCCCCATACACACGCATTCATTAGAACTCCCACTCTGTCCACCAACACACATTTTCTAACACTCTCGAGACTGGAAGAGTCTTCGTTTTTGGGGAAACAGAAACTGGCAGCGGTGATTTTGTTAAAAATGTAACATCTGGACAGACTTTGAAGTAAGTCTTGAACGCAGGGCACGGATGTGAGAGTTGTTTCAGGAAAATAAATATTGATCCATCACTACTGTTGAAGATTAAAATGCAATATGTGTAATGCAGCTCTCCTTCTTCTTTCCCATTATGTCTACTTGTTGATTTGTGAATATAAAAAAAAAAAATCCATGAGACCGAGAAATAAAAGGCAAACTTCATTCTTGAGGAGTTTGGTAATGTGTATAAAGAGGGCAGCTCGTTTCGTCTGAGAGGCCGGCATGCCGTAATTGAATCCATGTGTCTGGGAAACATACAAGCGCAGTGTTGTGAACGTCCTCACCCTTCAGACACTTTTCATCACCCGTTATTTGAGATATATAAGTCTCGTCTGAGTTTTATTTTCCTAATTCTAAGAGAATATCATTCCCCTCTTGGCTGTAATGAGGAATGTTTTCCAATCTGATTCACTTCACCCTCGTATGCTGTTTTTTTTCACCCGGTTTCAGGTCTGTAGCTGTTAAAGAGTCGCACTGAAAAGCTGCATTCTTTTTATTGCTGTTATTTTGTGCCTTTCAGTCCATCTTTGTTAGTTTTAGGCCATTTCCACTTGAAAAATACTACAGTCAATTATTGTTATCGTAGAGTTTTTGAACCCTGCTATAGTAAAGTGTATTGTACTTTACATATTATAATTTGTTTATGAATGCTGCAGCATATTGTAGCTACAGTGAACTGATCAAATGTAATAAATGCTTTATTACACATTAGTTTAGTTTTCACTGTAAACTGTATCGTAGTATTTACACCCTACAGTTGTAGAAAGTGTAGTACAGTATTGGTTAAAGTAATTTGTTTATACTTTAACTATATGGTACAGCAACTATAGAATTACCACAACAAATTAATTCAAGTACTTCAAGTAGCCTATTATCGCACGGATCAAATACAAAATATATTCTTACTCTAAGCTAGGCCTGCTGCACTCCCAATATGAATCAAAATTTAAAAGAATCTTTAAAAACATGTTCCAATCTGAAAATTTAATAAATTGGATCATATTTTATTCATTCAATTTAATAATTGTTTGATCATAGGCTAGAGGCCCCACATTTTTGGTTTTCTTGAGAATATATTATTACAACTGGCCTATGAAACATGTATAGTGCATTAAAATCCGTTTCTGTTTTCTGTCAGTATCAGCTACAATGCAATGAATGAAGGGATTAACGTATTCTACTAAACTGAAGGCTTGGCTTATGAATATTAAATACCGCTATACGATGTTTGTCCTGATTGGCTAAGAGGAAGGCGTTTGCAGGATGAGGAATTGCAAAGGTAAATACTTTATTTGATCTATTTTAGTGCACTGCGTATGTGCTTTTCTCCTTTACGTCTGTACGTACGTGGCGGAGCTACGTCGATATTATACGTAAAACAATTACGCCAGAGACGCATATTGAAAATGACTTTTAGGATTCTGTGAATATTAAAAACCGGGTTGAAGTCGGTTACCAAGCAACGTCAGCATTAGCTAATTAATATTCATGCAGAAAGCCTTCGTCTTAGTAGGATTGGTAAATTCTCTCGTAAGAGGCGGGGCGAAGGTGATGACGCGCGACGGGTCGCTGCGAAACACAGATGCCCGTGTGTCTGGAGCGCTTATTCCGCTGGATGTTATTGATCCGCGCCAGTGAATAACCGAGAAGGGCTGTATTCGTCCAGAAATAGGCTACATCGGATTTAAACGAGGATTGAGACTCAATACCAGTGTATGCCGGTTAATATTCCACATTAAACCGGAGCTGCTTGTGAATACAGCATATAAAACCCTCAATATTGAGCATACATCTGTGTCTGGAGCGCCTCCTCATCACATTTCACATTTCATTATTTTGCGTTCATCTGCCGATATGGACGAAGATAATCAAGGTAAGACCACCGGGTTTATAATGCAGAAGAAAAACGTGGATGTGTGATCATGTCATGGGTTAACGTGGCATTAGATATTAGATGTATCATATAATTAAGACCGAAGAGCATTGCATTCATTATTTATGTAATTTGTTTAGCCATAAAAAACATCTAAAAAACATAAACGTGATTCATTTTGTCTTATAACAAAAACACTCTTACTAGGTCTACACAGTGACATCTATACACACAGTTTTATGATTCTTTTTTTATTTTAAGGCCTCAAAAAAAGTATGTGTATGTTTTTCAGATATTAAGACAGTCATAACTTCTTTATATAATAATCTGTAAAATAGTGTTTTGAGTGCAGCACACTGCTCATAACAGCAAAGCTCAAAGACTTAGAAAATCTCATATAATCTAGACTCCAGTTAGTTTCATTCTCAGAAGTCAACTGCAGATTTGACACGGGAACAGCATGTTAAGCACTGCTCTTTTTTCCAGTCAAATGAGAAACTTCAATGGCTGTAGGTGCAAAGATCAGACTGCACTGGATGACCTACATGCCAGTTTGCCAGTGTTTGTAAAAAGAGACTGTGAGCTGATACGTCTATTGATTTAATTTTGTCAACGAAATATTCCCCTAGCTCCTGCTTTTCAAGTAGGACACGTATCCTGCACTTTCATCTTTAACCACAGAGATGCATTAAGCAGAGCTACATGGTTGAGCGATGCATTAATGGTGGATTAATCTACTCAAATTCGAATCGAAGGACATCTGTTGACAAAATTGAGTGTTTGAACTGTATTTCAACATTTTTGGAGAAAAGAAATAGTGATGTTTGCCTAATAATAATATTTATTATTTAATTTAATTGAATTCTTTTGAAAACTGAGAAAAATGAGAACAAAACTTGTCTTTTGTAGAGCTGCTTCATAGCTTTATCAAATTTGTTTCATAATTTCATAATTTTGCATCATCGACACTGAAGTGTGTATAACAAATAATGACACTACTGTAGAGCTATACCTATAACTAAATTGAACTTGATTGTATGAAGTTTTTACTCAGTTATTAAGCTGAACTGGAGCAACACTGAACTGAGTGAAGCTGCATGATGACAGTATTGTCTTTTTAGAGCTATAATTTACAGCAGAGTTTCAGTTTGTCTCATATATGACAAAGTCTGCATCATTGGTCTGGTTATTGTCTTGTTTATACTGTGAAGCAGTGCTATAAAAATGTGACTTGACTGAAACCAGTTAATTTAGGTTGTTGTGTAGGTAGTTGTCTTCTGGGTGGTTTCTTCTTAACCAAACCAAGATCTGTACTATTTTGGTTTCTAGGATCTCTCTTGCCCCTCTTACTACCTGCCATGTGCTCAGAAAAGCCAAAAAAAAAGTAATAGCAAACCTATTCCTCAACATGCTGCATGATTTTGAGGTTTTGGAGTCTTCGGTTCTTTGCACGGTTCCCCATCATGAAGCTAATCCTTTGGTATGAGTGCATGTGTAGTAATATTTCAAGAGATGGTCTTCTCACTACAAAAATAACAACAACTAATTAGCATATTCAAAGCATATGCTCGACGTAATCCTTCCCCACAATGCTGCGGGTTCACACTGAGGACTAGCTAACAGTCAGACTGCTGGTGTGTTTTGACAGTGGTTTGGTGGTTCTGTCAGAGTAGGCTCATCTGAAGCGGAGCAGCAGGCGGACTGGATTAGACTCAGGGAGAGCGGCTCTATTCCTTTCTGCTGTTTCTGCTACCACTGGGGTTCCTGCTGGGTGACAGTAATTAATGCTGTGGTCCACTGTGGGAGATCCCACTCTGGGCCCACCAATGAATTTGACTGGACTGAGAGAATGCGTCTTGTTATATGCACACTACTATGAATTATGAATGCTAAATGGACTCATTTGGACATAGAAAAGATGTGAACCCCTAAAATAATTTCGGGGACCAGTTTTAAATGGTTGAGGCTGATGTGAAGAGTCAGTGTTAAGAAAATGTTAAAAAAAAAAAGAAGAAGAAGAAGAATGTACACTGCCAGTCAAAAGATGGGTAAGATTTTTAATGTCTTTTAAAATAAATTTCTTATAGTCATCAAGGCTGCATTTATTTGACCTAAAGTACACTAAATACAGAAAGACTGTAAAATACATTTTCTATTTTAATAAATAAAAAAAAAGATGCAAAGCTAAATTTAATGCATTATTTGATAAAAAGTTGAAAGGAACAGCATTTGTGCAAAATAGAAATCATTAAATTCATTAAATCATAAAATTTTTAACTTCTTTGAAAAACTATTTAAACTGACCCCCAAACTTTTGAAAAGCAGTCTAAATAGACATATCTAGAGTTCGCACTTCCTTATGATGACTAAGTAGGCATATTTGGCATATTTGGTATGAGCCTGGAGGTCAGCGTATTCCTCTAAATGCAAATGATCTCTGACTGTAAACTTTTCTCATTGTGAAACCTGCTAACTAGCGCATTATTATGAAATAAAATGGAATCCACTGCGTCTTCAGCATCTTAAATATTGGGAGTAAATGACGACTGCTATGTTCATTATTGCATCCAACACTGAAACAACTCATTTGCTCAGGAGTCATTCTTGTCTACAATGGTTCTGTCAATCAACAGCTGTGGGAAGGGCCTATACAGAACAACTGTCATTTTGCCAAGAATCTGAGATTGGCTTGATATGAGACATGGGACTGGATTTATAAAAAAGCACTGGGTGGATTTTTGTACTCAAAAACACATTTCAGTTCAAACGACATTTAAAAGTGAATTTTGCATCAAGTGACCCCTTTAATAATTATCATCAAATGGATATGTTGTTTAAATTGTCAGTTAAATTGAATATGATTTGTGCTCCTTCTTTTAAAACCAATGAGTTTTGCATGGGTTAATAATCTGATGTAGATCTGGTTATTGAAGTTTCAACTTTATATGCATTCGTGTTCTCACCGGTTGAGTGAGATCCCTGAACTAGGTCTATTTTTGACCTTGATGTAGCTGAAGTTGTCTTTATGCCAAAGAGCCCTGCGTCAAAGTGCAGTGCTTGTGCCAGCTAATTTCATAATATGACATTTGAAATGACACAGTAATGTTCTGCTGAGTGGAACTATGACTGGATTATTTTACGAGGAATACAGTGAGTCTTTGTGCTGCTGGGCATTGGGGTGTTTCTGTAAGCATGATGTATGTTTCATTAAGCCACATGACGTCAGCAGGGAAACCACCAGCAGAATTAGCATCTACACCTCACCCAGCAGTGATTCATATCCATGGTTATGAACATGGACTAACAAAGTCTGGCAGTTATGTTTTACCATTATGTTTTAGGGTGGAATTTGGGACAAGGCCCTTGACAGTATGGTGCATCAAAAATAATCAATAAAAATTCTTTAAATTATATTCATTATTAATTGGAAAAGTTTGACACTACTGTGTCCCTATAGCCTGGGCATGCCCATACGTCCCTTGACGCCACATTCCCTTCGCGAGCAAAGTTAGTCTGGCAAAGCTGGCGTTTTAGAGCATTTCCGTTTCCAAAAAAATGGGAACCAATGAGAAACAAGCAACCGGCACGACTGAGGAGGGTGTAACGCAATGACGCAGCAGTTCTGCGACCAGCAACCATACCAGCTTTCAAACATGACGTCTACCGAGCAGCAACAATCATTTGACCCTGCTGTTGCAGCTGAATGACTGTAAATACCAGCTACTCCCATATTAATCTGGCAAAACCGTCAGAAATCGCTTGACGACATTTTCCTACTGCTTTAATGAAGCTAGCTACAATTGGTTACGGTGGCTTCAGGTTCCGTCGCTACGTATACGTCATCGAATGAGTGGTCTGATTGGTTGTAGATTCGTCCAGTCGCGGAAGCCAAGCTAGTGTCACGTTTTCATTTTTAAAATAACTGCTCATAAAAAGAATATAGATCATAATATGTGTGGTTTATTTTAAACTTTTTTTGTCAAATACTTCAGTTATTAGACATGTGGTCTCAAATATTTTAACCATATGGAATATCAGCACTTTTAAAACTGATTTGTGACAGTGGACAACCAGCCCGATCTCATGGCAATTCCTAAATATTTTAAGAGGTGGCTAATTCGTACAACCTTACTCTTACAAATTCATAAGTTTATTTTTGCTTAATCATTGGTTAATTCATATGAATTCGTATGAATGACCTACACCTAACCCCACTCCCAAACCTACCTGTTGTAACGCTGTATGTCTTGGTTTAGTCTTTCACGATTTCGCTTTGCTTTCGTTTTCTTGTCTTCCTGTTTTTGCTTATTTGGTTCTGTTCTGTTTCTTGTTTAGCTAATTAGTTTCCCCGATCCACCTGTGTCCCTCACCTGTTCTGAGGGCTCCCTAATTTCGTCCTGTTTAAAAGCCTGTTTAGTTTCGTCTTGCGTTTGTCTGATTCTTAAGGTTTCTTTGAATCTGTGTATACTTTATATCTGTTTGCTTTATAATTAAAGTTCGTAGTAAAATCGTCTCCGCCTGCTTGAGACTGCGTGACACCTGTCTATGGGGTTTAGACAAATCGTACAGAATCGTGAGGTCGTATGAATTCATACAAATTAGCCACCTTATAAAATATTAATATAATTGCCATGAAATCGGGCTGGTTGTCTACTGTGACTATTCAGTTTTTAAAAGTATTGATATTCCATGTGTTCAAAAAATCAGAGATTTTTTTTGTTTTGTTTTACGAACAAAAACTGCATGTTCGTAAAACGTCATAAACCGCCTTGTAAATACCTACAAATTGGCCAAACTAACTGTGTTGGGACAACCAAAACAGTGATTAAAAATTGGAATCGAATTCAGAAACAATGTGATCTATGATATCTGTCATTTATAAGTCAAGTCAAGTCACTTTTATTTATATAGCGCTTTTAACAATACAGATTGTAGCAAAGCACTGAACATTATCAAACAGAGTGATGGTATTGTATAATGACGAGAATTAAACTTTATTTATCAAATGCAGAGACGGTCTCTGTAGTCAAGACGACGGTAATCACTGGAATATAAAGTTATTGGAAATTATAAATATTTCTGTATTTTATTCTCACAGTTCTCAGTATTATCTAGCATGCATATTACTAGCATTTTGGTTGTTTATTAGTACTCGTAAAGCACGTATTATGCCTTATTCCGCATGACCATATTTTAGATCCCTTATCTGCTCTCTTACATGATTATGTAAGCATTGTAGCACTGGCTTCTTTGTGAAGGAGGCATACAATGCTGCCTAAACAATTTGGCCAAAACAAAGTATCTTATAGTATGCAGTCTGGCAGCTCACTGTTGAACAAAGCTTTTTCATCAGCATATAATGTTAGCAAATGCAGCAAGCAAGATTGGACATGGAAATGATTTGTATACCCTCCAAAAAAACATTTTAACCCAAAAAATGTCTCACCAAAACTAGGACATCTCTGTTGTTTAATGGTCCAAAGATTTTTATAAATAACTGGCTAATTCCTCTGACTCAAAATTAACTCATTGTACAGAGTTTAAATGTAAAAATTAGAAACACATTTGCACAAACAATACAGCAGTTTCAGGAATTTAGGTTGGCGAAATGAAAACTGAAGACTCTTTCACCCCCTCATAAAGGAAACCAGACTTCAGACGAGTCTCTGGAGTGTTGGAGCATGTGGCAAAATACATTCCAGCGAAGGAAAGCCACTCTTTTGAAGAGCAGTATTTTTCACTGATGCTGGAATAGGATGCGGGAGTAGAGGTGAAGGGGAATAGATTATGTAAGGGATCTCAAATTGTTTAAGCTGATGAGGGATCAGGAAAGGTGGATCCAGTGGTCTTGGACAACAGGTTTCATTCTCTCTTTCCTCTAGCGTGGGCTTTAACTCTCCAGCGTTTGTCCTCAGAAAGGGGTTGTTGAGCAGAGATTTCCTAGAGGAACAAAATGTGCTTTGAGAGTTACAGTTTTATCATTTGACTGTCATGCACTAGACAACCATTGGCATAATTTGTCTCAGCGTTTAGCAGTTCTGACCTAAGCAAGCTTCAGTATTATATATAAGATACATAAAAGACCCTCCACTTGTTCCAGACAATGTATCAATTTGAAACGAATGCATTTCTTTTAGCTGTTGGACACCAACAAAGATATGCTAAAACAACTACGAACATTTTTGGTTACCAGCAATCTTCAAAATATCTTATTTTGTTTCCAAGAGCTGAAAGAAATACAGACTTTTATATGCTGAACTAACTTCCAACTTCAATGCACCAATAATTGTCTTGCAACGTTATAGCCATACAATACAAACTAATTAATCTAAACGTATAAAAATCACCCAGAAAACCTTAGCAATGACATTAACACATTGGCGACTGCATTGCAACATAACATACTTCAACTGACAATACCCTAGCAACCATATTAAACGTGTTATCCTAATTGTAGCAATGATTTTTTGTGGGGCAATGCTTCTCACAGTCAAACAATCGAGTTATTAACTGCAGGTGACTTTGTGTAATGCAGTTACATTCTGTTTGCCTGCAAACAATGCTGGTTAATGATTATAGTTTGTCAATAGCTCATTAAAAACCAGAATCCTTCTTGTGTTAAGCATTTCCTGTGCAAATAAGTATGCATCCATGTGCTGCTTTCCCTGGGTTTATGGGGGATTTCTGTTGGCGATGCACATTTAAGAGGCTGCATCGTTCAAAATTCATACTCTTTGACACACAGCTCCACAGAGACGTGTGTGTGTGTGTGGTTAGTCACGTTTGGCCTATATATATATCCCATATCTCTTTATACTGCATTATTGGTTTGTTGAAGTATGCAAAACGAACTATACTTCATCAGCAAATTTTCAACCATTTGATTATCAGCTCTACATGATCTGCCAGTACTGTATGTGTGCACATGCAGTCACATGTTTGTTAAAAATGGTAAGGTCATATAAATTTAGGTTATCTACTGTATAGGACAAAAAAATAGGTTAGAGGTAGTGGTCATAGCCCAGTTTTTGTAGTCTTGTCCCATATATGGTGTGAATTTATTGTATACTTACAGTAGTAAGGAAAAAAACCTACTGAACCTAACCTTACTCAGTATTTTCTTGTGCACATACAGTAAAACCTGCCAGATTTTTGTTTAAGTGCAATGCTTAGTAATAACTAGTTGCTAATTAGCATGCTTTTAACTAGCATGTCGGCTATCACATATTACTGCCTTATAACATGATCATATTTTAGTTCCCTTAACCTCTTATTAATCTTAACAACTACCTTACTATTAATAAGCAGAAAGTTTATTGAGAAGAGACATAGCTAATAGTGAAAACTGTACCTTAAAATAAAGTGTGATCATCAGGGTGGATATATTGGAAAAAATGGTATCCTGTTGTAAAATCTAAATTAATCACTTTTTTATCATTTAAAAGTCACATTCTGCATGCATTGAAAACAAAAGGATTCTGACCTTTAATCATAGAGAGTTCATAGTGACCCCAAAATAACAAAGAAAGAAAGAAATGATCATAAAAGTAGTTTGTGTTAGTTGTGCACTATATCCCATGCCGTCTGAAGCCACACAGTATTGTGTCAAGATGCAAATATACTGTAAGATGCCACTGATAATCTTCCCCTCCAGTGAACTGAACTCAAGAAGCGGATCAGTGAATGGATTGTCTTTCACAGATCGACACTCAAAATGAGTTCAACGCATTGACTCAAGCTTTTCATTTGCAGCTATTCTTAAGTTAACATCTTACTGGAGGTCTGGCCCTGCTTGCAACATACTTTTAGGCTAAGAAAACCTACATTAATCATTATAAACAAATTATTATTACAGGTTTTAGGGGTTGCTGTTGTCCATGTTGGAATTTAGCATATGGCTGGGCTACTTTACTGGTGCATTCTTCTATTACAGCATCAAACTAAGTAGGTGTGTCCGCAAAAGATTGGCTGGGCATATTGGCACGTCTTACAGCAATTTCACATTCAGTCTGGACAGACAAATGACCTGATGCTGGAATGTGTCTGGTTCTGATCTGGAGTGAATGAGTTCAACAAGCCCAAACTAACATCTCTGTGTATACTTCCCGGTGAACGTGTGGCAAACACAGGTGTACAAGTGTAGCTGGTTAAATGGGTCACAGCTCATATTTATGACAGCTGCTCTTGTGTGAGTAAGCGTGAGTCAGTGCACAGCCGCAATTGAGGGCTTCACCTGTGTTATGTCAGCAGCAACATTTCACCGCTGACCCTTTATTCATCACTTCATTACTGACAACAGTATGCTGTGGGCGGTTATCACTAATAACTAGGTTTGATTTGAATGGTTTGCTGTGTTGTGCTGTTTATTATAGAGCTACAAAAAGGTGTCATAAAAACTCTCTCTCATATCATTTGAGAAAGTTAATATTTTTGTATCTAATTTTATGTGCTCTGCTTGGTTAGTTGTCATTGGTCATAAATCATTAGCATCTGTTGTTGACCTTTGAAGAAGAATGTGGAATTACAAACTTGATTTTGCAATACATTTCCCCTTATTTCACAACCTCGTAGCTTCACATTGCTTTAAAAGCAGTTTTATGAAATGAGAAATTATGTTCATGGACATTCTTCATGAAAATGACATGTGACATGTATTTCTCTTCCAAAACGTTTCGATTTGTGTAATGTTCCACCTTAACTGGTATGTGTTATTGTAGCACACCATTATAATTGTGCTTACAAAAACTATTTTTCGATATTTTCTCATAACATAGTTGAAATAAAGTCAAGTGTGAAGACTGTAAGAAATACAGTTCCCTTTCAGTCATTCACTCTGAGTCACGTCAGATATGACAGACGAATTGGGAGCTCTCTCGATGCGAGATCCCAGTTCGTCTGTCATATCCGACGTGACGTCTCTATTCCCTTCTTTTAGACATTTTTCCTTTTAGACAAATTTTAGACATTCTCAGAACACATTTAGAAATAAGTAAATATTGAAAAGGCTAATGTTGTGGGAGCTATCAGGTTGTTTTTATGCTATAAACCAGGTGCTTCCAAACATGTTTGTCAGCCGGACTGCCTAACGTACATCACATTAATATTTAAATAATTTAAATGCATATTTGCATGTTCTGCATGGTTGCATACAGCTGGTTAAGGGTCGCATAACATGCAGTTAAACAGATATAACCTGGTCTTTTTTCCAAGTGTTTTATTTGGATTTATATATATATATATATATAATATTTTGTTTTATATTGAAATTAGACTGTGGTATGTCTAATACTCATATTGCTGAGGCATCAAAACACAAACAATAAAGAATATTTAAGAGTTTATACTCTTTACAAAAGCTCTTTACAACTACAAGTTGCAATACAATTATTTTTGCATTTATTTATTTATATTGAAACCCTTAAGATATGAATGTGTCAAATCCTTTTTCATAATATCAATAATAAATTGACAAAAAATATCAGAAATGATGTAAGTGTGAAACAAATGATTGGACTGATAGTATTAGTTGCGTTTTGATAAGATAAATAGATCATTTACTTTTATTTATTAATTTTGCTGCCCCTTTTTTGTTTTATTTGAGTTATATATTTAATCAAATTAATTATTTGCTTTTCAACAACACACAAACAGTTATCTTAAAACCCAACCTTTAAGAAAGCTGGTTAACAATGGTAATTGATGAGTGCTCGGAATTTGTCTGATATACATATACATATACATATATATGAAAAGTTGTAGTTAATAGCATGTATAGATGGAGTTCACCAGGCACGTACAGTACTGTGCAAAAGTCTTAGGCCACTAGTATTAAAACCTACCTGGAAAGCTATCTGAAAAACTATGGGCAGGTGTATCTTGGAAAAGAGGGTGTTTTACCAAAAGCTGTAATACCAAATATTTATTTGATTTAGTTAATAGAAGTTAATTGATAAATTAAATCTATTTA
>JAUMHQ010000048.1:20131504-20147678 GCA_032361165.1 Enteromius paludinosus
ACAGCTAAACGAGCTAAAATTAGATAGAAATACAAAGCTATGGAGCTACAAACACACCACACTCTCAAACAGCAAGCCTAAGTAATACTAACAGTTTTTGGACTGACTTGAATGTTCAGAATATTAGGGTGAAAGATTTGTTAACACTTTAGTATAGGGACATATTCTTAATTACGTGCTTATTAGCATGAATATTACCAGTGACGACTTTTATTAATAGTTGGTAACGACTTTACCAATTATTAATAAGCAGCAAATTGGGAGTTTCGGAACATTTCTCACTAGATGAGTTTCTGCGGACCGGTTATACTGGAGCACCAACTAGCGTTTCTAATGTTCTGAATCTACTTGAAAGTAGGGATGCACCGATCCAGATCGGACGATGTGTTTGCATGTTTTGTCAGTAAAGCCGGTCCTGTAATCAGTGGTAAATGCCATCAGGTGCATGATTTCACATTGAGCCGTTTATATTACACACAGCCGTTGTTCACGGACGGGCAAATCCATGCAAATAATGAACATGGTTTTGCGCAATTCGTCAGTGAACAACGGCTGTGTGTAGTATATACGCTTAATGTCGAATCACGCACGGCACAATATTGGTCTGTTGAACAAAAATAAACAATATTTTGTTGCTTAAGCTTATGTATTCAGTCATTATTCAATGGTATACTAAAAATCCATATGAAAAAATTTACTTCTCACTGTTCTCAGGTCAAATATTTATATGCGATTAAAATGCGATTAATTTCAATTAATTAATCACAAAGCCTCTAATTAATTCGAGTACCGGCCCTAATTTTTATGTTTAATGTTGTTGTATAGTTAAAATACTTAATCAATACTATTATTATTAGCCTCTTAATTGTAAAACACTGTTTATGGAGTGAAGGGCAGCAACAGAAGCAGAAGTGTTTTTTTTTTTAACAGATGTGTTTTATATCTAGTGCTCTCTCTCCATCAGATGTTTGAGACAAATAATGTGTGGTATCATTTTATTTCTTTGCAGACACATGTTATGTCCTGTCCTTCGCCATCATTATGTTAAACACAAGTCTTCACAATCCCAACGTCCGGGACAAACCCGCCGTAGAGCGTTTCATCTCCATGAACAGAGGCATTAATGAAGGAGGAGACCTGCCAGAGGAGCTGCTCCGGGTAACAGCCGATCTCTGATTGACTAAGCCATTAATGATGAATGATATAACACAACATAAAAGATAAACTAGCTGAAGTAAGAATATCTCCCCTCAGCTGGAAAAGCCCGGTTTGGGGGCTAAGTGCTGACAGCAAGAACTTAATTTACTCTCCTCTTTCTCTTTTTCTCTCTCACTTTCCATGTGACTGACTTCAAACCTCTGATCTGATCATTATTAATACAGCAGCAGCCATAGGACTGTTTTAAATATTTTACAGAGGTAGACGTGTTAATGTGACCACATTAGAGCACTAATGTCCCTTCTCTCTCTCGCAGAACCTGTACGAGAGCATCAAGAGCGAGCCCTTCAAAATCCCTGAAGATGATGGCAACGACCTCACACACACGTTCTTCAACCCGGACCGGGAGGGCTGGCTGCTCAAGTTAGGTCAGAACCAGACCCTTACAGCTCCTTTGGCAGATATTTTGATGAAATGTGGTTTTACACTGCGGTCTGTTGGAGCCTGTAGGTAGTGTCAGGGAAAGCTGTGAACACAGTGCTGCTCATTATCATCCTAATGGGTTTTTCACATCACTGCGAGGGATTCCTTCAGGAGGAGTGCGCCGTCTCATAGGGACAGAGTGCCTGACACGAAGAGTTACAGCCACTCTTGAAAAGTCAGTAAAAAGTCAGTTTAGTAGGGAAACATATTGTGGGGAGGCAAGAATGGAATGAAAGCAGAGGTATCAAGCAGAATGTAGTGTACTTTCTTGCTGTTACTATTGAATTTGCTTTTTAAACCTCTCACAGGGTTGTGGTACTTTCATTTGTAAATGATGAGGTCCTGGAATGGGCCTCTGTTGGATCGAGCAAGGGAGGAAGGGACACATAATTAAGAAAAATAAATTATGTATAGCAGCTGATTGGAAGTTTAAGCAAGTAGCACGTAAAAGTAGCACGTAAAAGTAGCACTCTTATCTGATTGGATAACATTACACGTCTTTTTTTATGTCCGCCTGGGTACAAAGTTATGTTCATAAGTGGTAATGAGAGATTTGGCAAAATCTTTTTACAAGATCTGTTTGATTTTAGAGCTTTGATAAATATTGTTTGAGAGTGTTTTTTTCACTTAGTAAACTGGGTCACACTTTAGTTTAGTTTAATTAACTATAACTTTTTCCTCAAAGTCTTGAAAAACTGCTTAATAAAAGTTAGTTAGGTAGATGTTAAGTTTAGGTATGGGATCGGATTAAAGGAACAGTTCACCCAAAGATTAAAATTGTTGCATATTTAACTCATCCCCCAACCATCCTGAGTGTATATTACTCTCTTCTTTCAGACAAACACAGTCAACGCTTTTTTTTTATCATCATATGTCGAGTCAGCCAAGAAGCGCTCTCGGGGACACACATATGGCCATTGCCAGAAGTCAGTTATTCAGGTTATAATTTTTAAACCAGAAATATTTTTGTTACAAAATCCCATCAATCTGCTTCAGAAGACATGTGATATTTAAGTGATCTAAATTGTGTTTTTTGCGTTATAATTACTATTAAATAGTCAATATTCTAGCAATGCGCAACTAGTTAATAGTGAGAATTGGTCCCTAGTGTTTTCTTAAAACATTTAAATTAAAGCCAGCCCTAAATGGCATATGGAAATAAATCTATGACTGTTCTCTTGACTTGTTATTTAGATTTTTTTTAATAGTGTGCCACTGTTGAACAAGCTCTAGTGTGGACCAGACTTGATGCTGATAGTTGTACAAGATTAGAGTTGTTGTATGGAGCCAGATCTGGATGCACAAATGAACCCCATTTGTATGTGCCTCATTTATATGTCTGTCAAGCATCAAATGACGTTTGTGTGTTTCTGATGTCTTGTCTCCCATCTCCTAACATTATGTGTGTCATTTCTGTTTTAAATGTGTATTTGTTGTGGTGGTGCTTTCTTTGTCGTGTATTGATGTTGAACATTCCTTCTTGTTTTCCTTACACACTTTGCCCTTTGAACCCTGCCCTCATTTTCTGTTCTGTGACTGGCTGTCTCTACAGGAGGTACGTAACCAGGACAGATCTATCCCATCATTCCATCATCTCAACCTCTGCCTCTTCTTTTCATCTCCTGTAACCTTCATTTTATCCTTTCCTGGCTGTCATTCAAGGCCTTCCTACTTCCTGTTTGTAGGGATGTGTATGTTGTTAGCTTGCTTTTCTCTGGCTGGCTGCTGCTGAGGTCAAAGGTCAGTTTAGTTCATATGGTCCGATTTAGCGTCACACCTCAGCTGTATTGTTTGGCCTGGGACACAAATTCCTTGTTTACTATGTAATGTCCCAGCAGGAGTCCTGTATACATTGGAACAATTAAGGTACACATTAATAACTTTCATAACATATATATACTGTGTATGTATATGTATATATATATATATATCATTATTTATTTATTACAAATTATTATGCACGTGAACATATCAGTGGGATTCTCAGACAGGTTAAAATAGTTTACCAGGTCTTCTTTTATAAATGGAATACATACTTAAGGAGGTTGTTCCAGATTAATAAACAAGTCACAGTTTTCATGAAATATGTAGAGAAAGAAAGAGCTTTCTGAAGATGTAAAGCATTGAACAGTGCAACAACATCTTGCAAAAAGCATGAAAAGAATATTTTGTGAACACAAGGAATAGATTTGTTAGTAATTCAGAACACAGAAGAGCTTGATTAGATAAAAGCCTAAGAAAAGTTTCTGTCAAATAATTTGTCGAAAAAAGCAACAAAAAGACACTATTGAGCCGCAAACTGGTATTTAAAGCTGCTGGTGTCCCAAGAACCTCTACCATGCAGGCTAAAAGTTGTGTATAAAGCTACATTTCGGCCAGCCCTGGCACAAAGCTTGCAGAGAGAAACATTTACAGTGGGTGTAGAGATAATACATGAAGACTGTGTTTTAAATCGTTTTATTGACTGATGAATGGATGGTCTAGATGGTTGGAGTTTTGGATGATAGGTTTGGAACACAGCGTATGTATGTATCCCCATAAATTATTGTTGGAAAGCATTGTCCAAATGAAGGTACCCTGATCTTTGCCCTGTAGCTAAGGAACTAACCAAAGCCTGCATGTATTAATAGAGTCATTAAGATTGTATCATCGTCCCTCAACATTCAGCTCCCTCACTGAGAACCACATGCCACGAAACATCACTTGCGATATCTCACCCTAGAGATTCTCTATCAGAGAGTGGCCTTCATTGCCATGAGTTGCACTGGTGCTTTGAATGTCTCTCAAGCTGCTATATTTTGTGTCTTAGGTGGCATAATGCAGATGAACATCAGAGACAGTGAACATACGACTTGGGAATAGAATCGCAAGTAGGGAACTGCGACTCTAATCTCTCCCTCTGCAGTACGTTTCCATGCGGATGTGTATTCAGCATCTGCGGGTTGGAGATGTTGGAGTCAGGAGAGGGGGTAGATAAGCCCGCGGCAGCTTTGTGTTGGATACACCATATTATTGCAGCCAAAAACAGAACAGGAGAGTGCCGCTTGCTCTAGAAAACCGCAGAGAAAAGATATGACTGTAGATGAGTCAGAGGCTTTAATGTATATGAGAACATGCAGTGTGTGGGGGTGTAAGAGAGAGATGCTTTGCATGTCTGTATCTATGTATTGTTTTTCACAGCATGGTAGTGACGTTTCTACATTTGCCAGGAGACAATGTCTAATTCAATCGTAAAATGCAATCTAGAACACTCTCGTAAGGTCTGTCTTTTTTTTAAGAAAGACCGTTGCGTGACTGTTTCTGAAGAATAAACCAAATAAGGGTAGCACTGTGATCCAAGTTCTCTTTGACATCTGTCTCAAATAACTTCGCTCATCGTTGTAGCATTGCTCCCAGACATTTCTGTTTTCACTTGCTGTGGTCAGGAGTTGAAATCGAGAAATCGAGTGCTCGGCACAAATGCAGAGCAGTCACAGGTCTGAGCTGTATATTGTTTTCTGAAAGGTTCAAGAGAATTGTTGAAGGCATCACAAACAATTTAAATAAAATGTCAAAAAAATTAAGCCTTGTTTAGACTGTCAGTCCACGTACTCTTTGTGCACATGCGATTGGAATCTGATCAGTGTGAACGGTCAAAAAACCCCACATCAAATCAGATTTCTTCAAATCTGTTTCAAGCTACATTTATTTATGGTTTAGTTTTTTATTTTGGAAATGTGTTTCAGCCCTAATGGCCAGTTTGGATTTTGCGTAGCTTTTTCACGTTCTCATGTGTGTATGTCGGTTTTCTGTACTTACAATGCATTTCATATAATCGCCAAACAATGTAGTTCCTCAGAAACGGTTCCAACAAAGTGCTTGCCGAGCATCACAAATGTAAACAAAGTTGTATGTGTAGAGTAATTTACAACAGCTTCGTACTTCTCAACCAATCAGAATTAAGGAATGGCCTGGCTCTGTTTTATCAGATCAATTTTAGGATGGTTTCTGTACAACATTTAAAAAATTAGGCCCCAGGAAAGGTCCTCAAGTTGGGATTCGAAATCAGAACACCTGTAACGTAACGGCACTGTATGTCGGCACAGCTGCAGATGTTGTTTGTAGAAAACATTACAGAAACAAGGTTGTATGGTTGTGAAGTGCACGTCATAACAATTGCCAATATACTGCTGGTCTCTTCGGGTTTTGAGAACGGAAGAGAAGGCAGCATGGAATAAATCTGCACGTTCCAGCTTCCTACGTTATGCTGCTTTCTCATTTGATGTAATATGATACTGTATCTGAGCAGTTGTGATGCTCATTTAAATCAGATTCCAATCGTATACACAAATAATCAGATTTAGATTGACAGTCTCTATAAGGCTTACTGTTTCCACACAAGTTTCCATATTGTCTTGCCATTATCCATTGTACACATGTAGTTTTGCCCAAACTTACACATCTGACACCACCACTCTAACAAACAGAATGTTGCTCTCAAGTGCCACAGGCCTCATTCGTCGTAAATGCTTTGTTTAATGTAGACATGTGGTCTTGTGTCCTTCAGCTGCATGTGTCCATGAAGTCCACCAGACCATATTTTTTATGAATCAGAAGGGTGACCCAGAGTGCCTCTTCATGGCTTGTGTTGTTGCAGTGTGTTATTTTGCAGATCTTCCATTGCAGATGAATTGTCTCTGTTGCTTTATGTCACCGAAATAAATAACATTTAGGTATTTAGGACAGTCTCGAACTCTCATTTATTGTTTAAAGTTGTCTCTGTGCATTAAAATGGGATAGGAGAATATATTTACATCGAAAATGATAGATATCTTATATTGTGATTATACAGATCTAAACTTGGCAAGATCATTTGCAAAATGTTCCACCAGAAGATACTGTTTATGATATTCCAGAAATGAGAAACAGGAGCTGTATGTTATTGTTGCACTGGCGCTAGTCATTTACTGCTCAGAAATTGGGTCACCGGCCTTGATTTAGTTTCTGTTTGATGGTTCATAAGTTCTGTTTAATTTTCTTTGCAGGAGGGCGAGTAAAAACTTGGAAGAGGAGATGGTTTATTCTGACCGACAACTGCTTGTACTATTTTGAGTACACAACAGTAAGTAGTTTTTGTTGTTTTAGGGTTGTTAAAGGAATAGTTCACCCAAAAATGAAAATTCATTTACTCAACCTCGAGTAGTTCCAAACCTGTATGAATTTCTTTGTTCTGCCGAACACAAAGGAAGATATTTTGAAGAAAGTTTGTAACCAGGCTGTTTTGGGCCACCATTGACTTCCATAGTAGGAAAACAATACTATGGAAGTGAATAGTGAACTAAAACAGCCTATTTACAAACTTTCTTCAAAATATCTTCATCTTCTTTTTGGGTGAACCATTCTTTAAGTAGATTGTTTCTGGGGTGTACTGTACTCGAGGCTTGCTAATCCTGTTCCTGAAGATATACGTAGTTCCAACCACAATCCAACACACCTTTCTATAATCATCAGCTACTGCTGAAGATCTTTATTAGCTGGTGAAGTTATTGTTGGAAGGTGGATCTCCCGGAACAGGTATGGGCACCATGTCCTGTATGCATTTTTATGGGTTTCTCCTGCCTACAGGACAAGGAACCACGTGGAATCATTCCTCTGGAGAACCTCAGCATCAGAGAGGTGGAGGAACCCAGGAAACCTGTGAGTGCCCAAACAAATGTATGAGCTAGAGCTGAACAAGATCATGACATCACGCCTTACATTTTATGTTTCATTTTCTTATGTAGAACTGCTTCGAGCTGTACAATCCCAACCATAAAGGTCAGGTGATCAAGGCGTGTAAGACAGAGGCAGATGGGAGGGTGGTCGAGGGAAACCACGTTGTCTACAGGATATCAGCGCCAACACCAGAGGAGAAGGAAGAATGGATCAAATCCATTAAGTAGGATTTCGTTCATATTGAACATATTCATAGTCTTGTTCAGTGATCTCTTCTCTGGGTTTCATTCGGTTTCTGAAGAAATGATGATGTTAACAGGTTTAGTCATTCCAGTACAAGTCATTCATTCCAGTAATTAAAATTTAGGGGATTACTTAAATGAAAACACTGTAACAGTGCAAAAAAAGAAAAAATCTAAATGTTCTGTCATGTTATTGACATGTTTTATGAGTTTCACCTCACTAGTTTTTGAAACAGAGCTATTAGCTGTGGTTTTGTTCATATTGGGACAGCGGTGGATTTTAACAGCAGTAGTCACAATGGTGTTTTGAATAGAAACAGCAGTCTCATCACATAACCCGTCTCATCACATAAGCCATCAACTTCAGCGGGACCAACAGACCTGTTGCAGACCTGTTCTCTCCACTAATCCAGGCCTAGCACTAGCACATTTCATCTCTCAGAGACATGCTGTAGGATGAGAGGGTTTATCACAGCACATTTTGCCTAGTCGGCACAGCCATGACCCACTATCCTTATCTGCTTATCTGTAATCATGCCTTATACGCTCAGGGTAGAACACCATTTAGTCACGCTTTGGAAACGGTCCCAGGAACAAAAACAAGGGCTTCCCGTGGGTTTTAAGTCATGAAGCAGAAATAAGTTATGGCAGTGTATCTGATGGGTATGTCGGTGCAGAATCGGCTCAAAAACTTGAACATAGAACTTCCTTTGAACACATTTTAATTTCAATTCATTCAGCAGAATTCTTTTCAGGGTAGTGGAATCAGGGTAGAAGTAGAAAAAAAGATGAAGGATATGTTGGGAATAGAGCACTACCAAATTACTTGCTTAGAGCTTGCAGTCTATTCTGTATACTATCAGCGTTTGTCACAGTTTTTCATTTTCATTTTTGATAGTCGTATCAAAGACTCATTCAGATATTAAAGAAATACTATGCTGTTCAGAACATGGAGTGTGCAGATTAAACACATTTCCCAACCACATCTGTATTAACAAAGACACAAGGAGCACTCATTATTTTTTGCATCTCCAAGAACTCACAGTTTATAACCACTTTTAGTTGTCAATGTTTAGTCAATGTTTTAATTTAAATGTTTCTTTTAATAATCTTTTGTCATATTTTAGAGAAGTGCACTTGTTTTGATGTGTATTTAATGATTTAATTATAATTTTTTTATAATTGTAAAATTATAATAAATGTGTGTGTGTGTGTGTGCATATATATATATATATATATATAAAACCTAATGTTAAAGCCTACTGGATTACCATGATTCCTATGGACTTTAACATTAGCATGTTGCTAAGCTAAATACATAGCAAAAATATATAGCATTAAACTAAACACAGTTTTTTAGCTTTAGCTTTAGCTTTTATAGAGTTTATTACAGTGCATTTTGAGATTACCTAATAAATTAATTACACATGTGGTGCTGCAAAAACAAGGTATCTTATAAAGGCAGCGTAATGTTGCTGGAGCACACACGTGATGCCGTCTACATAGGCAGCTAATTAGGTTTTGGAACAGATCTGTATTCTCCTCATGATGAAACAAAGCACTTCCTGCAGTGAAGGATGAGTTCCACACTATGCGTAGTCCTAACAAGATTTCTAGCCGTGAAAACTGTGGCACCATCAGCAGAGCATTTTTGATTTTACGACATTTACAGAGCTCCTTGTAGCTCCGGTCGCTGATTGATTTAAACCAGCCTTTAGTCTTAACAGGTCTGACCTTGAACCGGACAAGACTCAAAAATGAAGGGCGGGGTTAAACAGGGGTGGGGTCTGTCCTCAGAAACCATGGAAACCAAACTAGGTCACTGAACAAACTATTTATTTCATTGATGCGTGTACTGTATATATGTGCTACATTCCCATATCAAAGATGCCGAAGTCTCTCTGCCTCTCCTCACATCTGCTTTAATTGGTTCCTTCAGAGCGAGCATCAGCCGGGACCCCTTCTATGACATGCTGGCCACCAGGAAGAGACGAATCGCCAACAAGAAGTGAAGTCTGCATCCAAACCGCTTCCCGAAAAGCTACACACACTGCCTTCTGGTACAGCCTTTGTGCGAGTGTGTGTTTGACGGGCCCAGTAGCTGAAGAATTAATGTTTATAGTTCCTTTCTTGTGTTTCTATGCGTATAAAAACACAGCTGTCCTGATCTGTTTGTATTTGCATGGATGTATACCTGGGCAACTCACTTGAGAGTCCAGAGGAAGTCCTTCGTGATCTCTTGCTACAGATGTCAGATAGAAAAGCCATTTATTTCAAGAGACTAGACCTATTTCGACGCCCAACAACCTGACGATGTGATCTCACAGGGCTCTGAGACAATAAGCCTTCATGGCCGTTATCTCTTATGGTGCTAGAAGACTTCCTGCGTGCATGTGAAGCTCAAAACGACGTTAATGATCCAAGGCTAACACTAGGTGGCGGTCTGGAGTCAGCTGGACTGATTTCATGTTAGAGTAAGAAACAGCAAATATGTAACACATACATTGCTGTTCAAAAGTTGAATGAGTAAGATTTTTTTGTGCTTTTTTTATAATTATTTTGATTAAAAATACAGAAAGAAGCTGTAATTTTGTGGAATATAATTGCAATTTAAAATAATATTTTATATTGTAATATATTTTAAGTTATAATTTATTCCTGTGAAGCAAAGCTGAATTTTCAGAATCATTACTCACATGATCCTTCAGAAAGAATTTTAATATACTTAATATCGGTATGTTGTAAACAGCTGTGCTGTTTAATATTTGTTGGGACCTGTGATACTTTTTTCAGTATTTATTTTAATAAAAAGTAAAAAAAAAAAAAAAAGAACAGTGCTTATTGAAAATAGAATTGTTGTGTTACATTACCAGTAGTTACAATACATTACATTATCACTAGTGTATATTGACACTACTATTCAATACTTTGTGGGGTCAGTATGTTTCTTTTAAGAATTTATTCCACAAGGATTGGCTAAATGTATTAAAATGTTTGTAAGGACTTAAATTGTGAGAAAATATTTTCGTTTTGAATGAATGCTGTTCTTTTAAACTTTTTATTTCTCAAAGAATCCTGAGTTCCAAAGAATATTAAGCAGCACAACGGTTTCAACTCTAATAATAAATCAGTACGATCAAATGTGACGCTGAAGACTGGAGAAATGGCTGATGAAAATTCTGAAATAAATTCTATTTTAAAGTATAGGAAATCAATATTAGAAATTAAATATTTCACAATATTACAGTTTTTTTTTCTGTAGTTTTGATCAAATAAACACAGCCTTGATAAGCATAAGAGACTCATTAAAATCATAAAAAAATCTTACTGATCCCAAATGTTTGAATTGCACTGTATATAGATTTAGTTTCGGGGAACCGGTCCATTTACCTTTCCGTTCTGGTCTTAGATGACACTATCTACTGTCACGTATGATGTGTTGATGTAATACGAATGAATTTGCTTGCTTTTGTGTTCTTATGATAAGTATAGTTAAATATCTTTTTATATTTATTTTCTTCGTGAAATGATTTTATTCTACTCATAATTGGTAAACTATAGATCTAAGTTATGTGTAAATACTGTAAACATTTGTCTTCTTTTTTTTTGTGTGTAAGTACAATCTGTAGCATATAAATCTACTGGCTTTTTTATGTTAGGGCTCTTTGCTCAGCAGCCTTAAACTAATGTACTTCTGTCAGGGAAAAACACCTTGTAATTCTGGAAAATGATTTTTTTTTATCCAGTAGCAATTTATATGTGGTTGTAAAATAACAGCCCTGTCCAAGGGCAGAATACTATCTCCAATGCCCTTTGGGGCTCCAGATTAATTTTTATATGTCTGTATAAGCTATTGGTCGAAATGTACACGAAATATGAATATATAAAACATTCATCAAGCTAAAACTATCATGAGTGATTTTTTTCCTCTTACATCACAGTTATTTGATCTAACTTTGATCATACTTTGAACTCACATACCACTTTTTTGAAAAACTCTAAATCACATTCTACAAGTATTCAATTGAAGTTTCTGTGTGTTTTAAGAGTCATGAACAGTGAAATGTTATTTATGAGAGGTGTAGTGTAAATGGAGATGGAATCAACATCTGACAAAGGGAGGCTAATGAAGAATTAAGAAAAACAAAGAAAGTTTTGTAGTATGTTTAGATTATATCCATTGCACTGCAAATGCAATCTTTCTGACACTTACAAAATATTAATGTAGAAAGCACCATCATACATTAGCTATGACAAAAAGACACAAAACAACACTTTAGATACAATTTTAGATACAAAAAAGGAGAGAAAAGCAACAGGTGTAAAATATGTATACCATACTGTGCTGTGCCATGTTTTATCAAACATGGGTCAGCCAAAACAAGTTTCATTAGTTTGGATGTATATTCATAGCAGAAAAGAAATGCATTTTAAGTAAGCTGTGGGCAACAATATTATCTACTTTGATGCGTATCATTTAATATGTGCACTAATCCATGATATTTGTGGTACATTTGTTCATTTTTTGTTTTTTGTTATATATGCTATAATTTGTAAATGCTAATGAGTTAATTTCATTCTGAAGATATATTTTTACAAAATATGCACTTATTTACTCATATTTTTTTCAGGATAACCTCTATAAGAATACAATTTGATATGAATAGATTTTATATTGCATAAATACATAGTATAACACGCATTAACTCTGGACTATTGAAAGCAGATTGATCTAATTAAAGGCTAGTGTTCCACAATGGCAACAATTCATGTTTGTATAAGCACCATAAATATTTACATTGATCAACACCCAGTTGTACATTAAACCTTAATGATTATACATCTTAGCAGTTGTGTGAATCACTCCAGAGAAGAATACTATACCGCCACCTGCTGGAACAATGCTATTAGCTCACTACAGAACTGGAAAATGACGTCATACATTCTATCAGTCTGTTCCCTTTCATAAGGCAAAGACACGCACATGTTTCAAACCCAGGTCTGACGGGCACTGAGCTTCAGCAGGGAGAGGAAGACACCTGGTCGTAGTCGGGGCACTTGAGCAGGGCAGGGTAGCCGGCGTTCATCTGGAGCGAGGTGTCGCTGGAGATGTCTGATGGGCTACGTCCCCGTGTCCAGGCATCGGGGTGAAGAAACTGACCCGAATAATCGGAGCAGTTGCTCAGGCGAGGCCTGTAGAAGCTGGGGTGAGGCTGGTAGATTTCCTCCGCTGTGTAACGCTTCATGAACAGGTAGACGGACATCACACCTGCACTCTGAACAGAGGGAACAAAACATTTCCTGAAGGAAACACCAAGCAAATGCAGAAAAGATTGAAGTGCCCCTATTATGGATTTTTGAATATTTGAAAACATCCTGCAAAGTTTGAAATCTGACAGTGCACCATGTCGTGGCCTAATGGATAGGGAGTTGGCCTTGTAACCCAAAGGTAGGGGGTTCTAGTCCCAGGTACTGCAGGGATTGTGCGTGCGTGGTTGAACAGTCACTTCACTATAAAGATACTGTCTCTCAAAAGAAAGACTCGACTCTGAATGTAGTCATAATTATGAAATAGCGTTGTTGTTGCATGGCATAATTTAGATTGTCACATGACCTCATCATATTGCATACTTAAAACAGCATGTGGCTTTAAGTATGCCTTCCAGTTTTGTGTTATCTTTAGTTCTGCCATCAGTTTAACTAACCCTTCAGAAAAAAAGTATAATTGAACAAGAAAAAGATAAGACTAATTACAGTTAGAATTTAAAAGAACATTGTTAATTAAATGTTATTAGAACATAAATGAAAACATATTATAGTCTACATTTATATTAAATACAATTAGAGTGATTGATGTTTAAGTAATTTAATATATAACATAATTACTTTACTATATTACATTTTAAATATGCCATGTATATATTAAGGTTATTAAGCTAGTACATGTGTGTGTGTGTGTGTATTAGGGGAAAAGCCTTATAAGCCCATCAAAGGCATGCTTAAAATTGTGTGTGAACTACTTACAGTACAGTTCATTCATCCATGGAGGTTCAGTGTTTAGTATTCAAATAAGTATGATCGCCTGCATACTGCACACATCTAGGTATATTATACTCAATGCATACTGTACGTACAGTACCACAGCAACAGAAAAAACACAGTCACTGCAGATTTTATGTCCTAAGAAGATAAAATTATAGCATATGGTAATCTTTAGCATTTCACAAATAGAGGTAAAATTGTACTTAACTCTTTGACATTCCTTTCATCTTTCATTTCTTTAAAGTCAGACTTAAATTATACATAAAACTACATTTAAACGGAGTCAGTACATTAAACGTTCAAGCTAAATTAACAGCAGAGATTCAGAGTTCAGTGCAAAAACCCTAATAATGGAGAAAAGTGAGAGAAGAATGACAGTAAATGGTAGTGTCTGACAGAAAGAGCTTTTTACCTCAGTGAGCAGGAAGGAAATGGCAGCGAATGCAAAGGACCAGCCGTACTTATAGCTGAAATACGCCTCATTACTCTTGGTCCTGTTGAACATCTCATCGTTTATGCTGGAGATGTAGAGCACCAAACCAACCACCAGAGACAGACCTGAGAGACAGACAAACATGAGTATGACAAACGAGACGAGTCACACTGACACAGGAGGAGGAAGAGGAAGCGTACCTGACAGGATGAAGAATATCCCAGAGACAAACGCCAGTATGGTGCGATGAGGCCGGATGTGTCCGATATTGTTGAGCACAAAACCAATGAACATAAAGAACAAACTGACCAGGGGGAACGGTGTGGCTGAACGAATCATCTCTGAAAAGATATAAGAAAGAACATAACGTTGAATGTTATTTTTGCTGTCTTTGTTGTATCAGTGTAACTCACAGTAATGTCAGGTAAACATAACTTACTTTTTTAGGCATTAAGTTTTAAGGCATTGGTTTCCTTCAAAAAATTAAAACACTTTTAAACACTTTCAGCCATTTTTATCTTAGAATAAATTTTGATCTGCTGGTGAGTGTGTGTGTCTATATAACATATAATAACTTTTATTAATAACTCATTTGTATATTGGTCATGCTGTTTGTTTTTGCATGAAGCCAAAAAATAACTCTTAGCATGCTATCTTCTGGAATCAGCTGTGAATGTCAGTTGAGTCATGAGAGGACCGCTATTTCTGTGAAGCATGTGAGTGACTGTTAATGAAGCTGCTGACAGTGATGATGCTGCCGATATAACAGCTCAGTGAAGGATCTCTCAGTGCTGTCTTGCTGTCCGTCAGCTCAGACCCTCAGCAGCGTAATTACTAGCACATTGACAGAACGGCGCACCGAAATAAACTCACCTTAAATAACTGACAGCTAATAACCACCCATCCTGAGTTAGTTACGCAGTTTGGATTGTATAAGCAGTTTATGCAACTGGATTTGAATATATTATAGGAATTTCAAATTATGGGGGTGGTTCTGTTCTGACAGTGGTGGGAAAGCAATGCTAACTGCAAATTAACCATAATAATTGTGCAGAATGGTAAGGATATTTAGAATGAGTTCATGGACTGGTTGTATGATATGATATGCCCTCATCCTCAAAAACAATGAGCAAAACTATGTAAGGATAAATAAATGGCTGTGTGTATTTACATTAGCCCCCCAAAATGAAAATTCTGTCATCATTAAGTTGTTCCAAACCTGTATGAATGTCCGTCTTTTGCTGAACACAAAATAATATATTTTGTAACCAAACAGTGTCTGGTCTCCATGGACTTCTATTGTATTTTCTTCAGTGCTATTGAAGTCAGTGGATACCAGTAACTGTTTGGTTACCAACATTGTTCAAAATATATTTGTGTTCAGCAGAATAAAGAAACTTGAAGGCACTATTCTATCTAAATACTATTTTTTACAATGCTTTTTTTGCTTTTTTGACTGTAAACATCATCTATTGCTAACGCAGTTTCTTTCTGTTTAAAAAATGCACTTAAGTGACCAGATGTAAACAGGCCCATTGATCCTCAAGAAAAAAAAATTATGTTGTGATTTAGAAACTAAATTCCAGTAAACTCAAAAGTGACTGGACAGAAGTTGCAGAAGTGTTCAATGATTTGACTAATGTGTTTGTCATGAAGGCACAGTATAATCACTTACTCAGGACACTGACAGTAGACTCACTGGTCAGCTGAACGCTCATGGGCATCACATACTCGATGGTGAAGCACCGCCCTCTCTCCTCACCTGAGACGGAGAGATCACAGAGACATTATTTCTCTGAGCTTGTGCTTTCATAGTTTAAGACACATAACAAGGTTGCATTTGTGTTTCATTTCATAGTATAAAACAGGGCTTTTCAAACAGTTTTTCTAATTTAAAGTTCTATTCTGTTTACAGATAATTTATAATGACAATTTAAAAGTTGTTTCTGTGTGTGTGTGTGTGTGTGTGTGTGTGTGTATATGTGCGCCTGGTATTTATCACATTATGGGGACCAATTGTCCCCACAAAGATAGGAATACCAGTCAATTTTGACCTTGTGGGGACATTTCTTAGGTCCCCATGAGGAAACAAGCTTATAAATCACACAGAATGAAGTTTTTT
>JAUMHQ010000048.1:20153009-20167352 GCA_032361165.1 Enteromius paludinosus
GCAATTCTGACTTTATAACTCACAATTCTGACTTTATAACTCGCATTCTGACTTTATTTCTCGCAATTCTGACTATATCTCGCAATTCAGACTTTATTTCTCACAATTATGACAATTATCGCAATTTGCGAGAAAATAAGTCAGAAATTACAGCAATAACCTTTTTTTTTACTTTTTGTTCAGTGGCAGAAACAGAGTTTATATTACAGAATTGAATTCTGGAAGGTAAATGGCAGAATTGCAAGTTTATTTCAGAATTCAGGGAAAAAAAAGTCACAATTGTGAAATAAACTGTATTTTAAAAGTTTTTTTTTTATTTAGTAGCAGAACAAGCTTTCGAAGAGTTGTGTACTACTTTACATCAAGTTACATTTAGTTCTATTGACATTCGTCTGTGACTACTGCGTGACATTACAGCTTGGATTAGAGTTCTAAAAAGTAGAATCAGCCATGTACTTACCTGCCAGGAAACAGACTCTCCAGAGGCCGGAGTGGATGGACATGCGTATGTCAGCGCTCTGGTTGAGAGGCAGGATGACGCCCTCTTCCAGGTAGAGCCAGTAGTCAGTGCTCACAGCGATACCCAGCAGCCCCAAACTGCATACCGCAAACACACTGCTGAGCAGGGTCAGAGCCTTCCTCCCGCACGTGCTCATGCCACTCAGCTTTCAGCAGGGGGCGCTCACCACACACAGGTAATCTGAGGGAAACGCAATTGACAAAGAGCTGCTTGCTGACTGTAAATCAGGCGGGCGTCAATTTCCATCTCTAGCAAATCTGACACATAATGAATCATGACGCGCCTTGAAAACGAGATGACAATCAACATCATTACAGAAACAAGTGTTTGCGGAAGCACACAGATGCAGCTGGAATGCTAATAACACAGCTCTCAATGTGAGATTGACAAGCAGCACATTCAGTATAAATACAGCCAAAGAAAGATAAAATCGTTCCGTTGTTCCCAGACAAAAATACACATGAACACTCATGCATTTTCACATCTGTATACTGGTCATCTAAGCGCAGCTGGACCTTCTGAGCATGTGATACATGTGAGACACTGCTGCACAATGCAGTATGAAACTGAATAATGCTGCTTGCTGTGTGCCATTGCAAAATTCATATTAAGGTGACAAGTCATACATGAATGTCCCATATGAAGTGCAGTATACCTGTAACTCAGAATGTGAGAGCATCCATTGCTGATGTGATAATACACCTGTTCAAAGAAGGACACATTTATGAGCTTCTTTACAAAGATGTGGGACATACAGTATGTGCATGCTAAACTAGTTTAGCCAAAATCAGTTCTACAACAATGCAAAATAATAAAAAGTAAGCCACATTTGGGTTTACCGACTTATATGGCATATGTAAAACTCTACTTAAAAGCTTTTTGAAAGAATGAAAGCTGTCCCTCGCTTTTTGAGCTAAATAACAATGCTTGTTTTCTGCAAAGTTGCTTTTTCAGTTGAATTGAGCGTTTCACAGTTGAACTGTGCAATATCTACACTGTTACTAAAATAAACTTAACCAACACTGAATGAGATTTAGCTGAATAATGACTTCTGTATCAAGCTGGATTATAAATGATTTTGCAACAATAGAACTGTTATTTTCCTGTATCAGAACTGTTTATTTCTGTACAGCTACTGTGAAACTGTCTGTATTCTGTAGAAATAAATATGACTTGACTTGGTTTGTCTCAAAATTTCTATATTTCTATTATTACTTTTTGTTTATTACCAATACCACTGCATACTGTTTACAAAAAGGTTTAAAAAGAGCCAATTTACCATTGTTGTTAATTAATTATTATGCTGCAGTAAAATTAGTAGTGTACAATACAGTGTGACAAAACCTCACAGATTTTTTTTTTGTTAATAAATTAATTAATTTAAATTAATGCAAAAATAAATTAAAGTGCTGCATTATTACTACTGAAAAACTGATTCATTGAATTTACTAATTTTTAATAATGAATAATAAACAAACTCTTACCAAACCACTTACCCTAAAAAAAAAAATTTTTTTCTCAGTTTCCAATAAAATTTGAGTATAGAGTATAAGAAAACTTTACAGATATCAGCTAAATCTTTCTGTAATTTTTGTTTATTTCTATAGTGATGGATAGCAGCAACTATTACTACGTATTGCAAATGACAATAACTAGTAACCATAATAATTTAGCTGACACTATGGTAACCACTGTGCATTTTTGCAAGGGCGCACAGCACTTTGGGGCATGAAGTGCGTACGGCAGGAGAATTACAAATCAGCGGCATCACAATGCGATTCTCAGCCTATAAATCACTTGGTTTTTAGACACAGATTTTCCTTTGCAAATCTATTTAAATATTTCTCCGCTTTTACTGGTTTCATCACTGTAAACAAAACGTGTCTCTCTCCACATGTTGCAGCAAAATGACTGACTTCTGTACGTTATATTCAGCGCACTCTGCGTTCTGCTTATTATAAACATATGAAACCAACTAAGCAATTGAAAACACATTTGAATACTTTTAACACATGTACACTATATCAACCATATGAGCATGTAGATCGCATTGTAAATAAGTGTTTATATATTATAATTATTTGCAATGTGCAAATTTCAACTAAGTATATCAAATCATGCATTTAAGACGCATGCATCTGTGTTGACATGTAAAAATGACTACATCAACTGTATAGTCCTTCGTTTGTTTTGAAAAGATGGTAAATTACCTGAAGAATGTTGCTGATGAGAGTAGATCTGATTGTAATCCAGCTGTTGAGTGAAGCAGCTCCTCGCAACGCAGTCTGACCACGAAAATGATCACGAGCCAGTGAGCGTGTTGTACGTGTGTGTGTGTGTGTGTGTGTAGGTGCGTGTGTGTTTTGTGAGAGCAGCCTACGTGCATCGCTGATGCAGGTTAACGAGTCTGTTCGTTCAAACAATTCGTTCAAATCAAGTGATTCACCGTTCAACGATTCCTAATCGAGTCATCACTCAAAAGCACAAACACACTCCGGAAATGCTCACCTGAGGAACTTTGTTGCTATTGTTTGAAAACATTATTTATTTATTCAGTCTGTGTTATGAAAATGCGTATATATGTATGCCCCAAAATAGACTTTGGCATATATGTGACACGCACGTGTTTGGCGTGCATATAATACGCAGTTTTCCAGTGAATATGATAGGACATTTGTTGGCGTGCATATGAGACGCAGTTTTTGCGATGATACTTATCTACTTAAGTCCATTTTTTTGTCCAAAATTGTATCATTGCAACACAAAAAAAGGGATTGAGGAGAGTAAAAGTGAAAGGGAATAGAGACAGCCAATAAAAATAATGACAAAATGTAACAAATAATAATATTGTTTTTCTTAAATAAATGTAGATATAGATATTGTACTACAGCATATTGTAGTTTTTGAAATCAATTGCTATAGCTACAGCTGTTATGTAGTTATTTAACTTAATGTAAACTTTTTACAGATAAAAGAAGATTAAAAAAATCCTAACAACAAGAGGAGACATTATCGAATTGATAAACTATTAGCCTGTACAATATACAGTAAGTCGTGTTATGATTTCCCTCAAGTGCTGCAGTATTCTCCAACAGAAATCATAAACACCTATTTCAGGTGTACTGAAATACTACATACATTGCAGTGTACTGTACTGGCGTTAAAGTACTTCTGGGGAGAGATTACATTTTGATGATTTATAACAGTCAGAAATCACATTCAAAACCCAATTATAGCCTTCTTCTTGTGCAGTATTTCTAATACCAGAACCAAATGCACACAAACAGACACACTATAAGTCCTTAACACGATCTGATGATAAAAGTGATTGATTCTAACAAGAAATCAATAAAACTTTTAGATAAAAGAATGATGGTCTCTTAAAAAGTGTTTACTGTTAACTTTCCCCTGCATTTATATAGGTTGTCTTGTTATATTTGGTCGGCTCTGTATACTTCCCTCTTAATGTTTCAATGTACAAAATAAGAGTTTAATTCTTTATGATTCCCATCTTTGTTTGCCCCGGTACTTGGGAAGTGTGTGGATAAAAAGAGGCTTAGTTTGTTTTTATTTGCTTTCATCATTTTGAAGAACTAATGCATGGACATTAACACTTTTGTCATACATTTATTTAAACACATTATCCTTCACAAAGAACAGAGGGACAAAAACTTGTAAAGAAAAAAACAAAAACAAAGATGAGTGATTTAACTTACTCGAACTAAAACACTGTCCTGGAATCCATAATTTCATAATAATAATAATAAATATATATTCATAATTCCTGATAGAATCTCTAATAGGAAATGGCTGGGTGGAATGTTCATATTCTTCAAATGTCCAGGGAATGTTGGAATGCCACCTCACATGCAGAAAAACCACAATCAAACACGAGAACATTACATTCCCAAATACTCTCAATGTGAGACACTTGTGTAAACCTGCATCCTGCAAGACATCTTTCTGAAACACTTCATAAGAGTACCGGCTCTATTTCCACTTGTTCGTCATAAATCCATTTACTTCTGAATGAATGAAGAAATAAACAACTTTTTTTCTTCCATACACAGGGGCTTCAAACATCAGGTCTCTTAAATGTCTAAAATACATACTGAAAAATGATTCATACAGAAGAATCAGTGGTGAAATTCAACAATGGTGCACCTGATAACTACAGTATTTCCACTGAGGGCTTGGCACAAGACTAGAGCCCAAACCGAGCAATCTAATGTGTAAATACAGCATTTCTGAGGTACTTTTTTTTTTTTTACTAGAATACATAAAATGATGTCTGAAGTGTGGTAAAACTGAATACCCCATCTTGACCCAATTGTCATATACAAATCATTCAGACAGAGGTCGGAATCTATGCATTACGGAGTCTAAGTCTTCATCCGCTGACTGAAACTAAACAGGAACAAAAGCAACGGCACAAAAGAAGAGAGCTAAGGTGGGACAGATATGGTACAATCATTCCATGCTATAAGACTCCGGATTCCTGGAATCATGCAACACACGTTTTGCATGCGCCGATCTGCCCCACATGCACACAGCAGCTGCAGTACAAACACACATACAGTATGTAGGACAACAGAGCCCAGTCAATCTACACACAGCTCCTACATTTATATACTATCAGCATAGAAAACAGAACACATAAATACAAGAATTACATGTAACAAAGGTTTGCAGATACCAAAGCTATCTCAAATTAGCCAAACTAGTCTTTTTGGATCGTCTAAACATAGAAACCATCTAAGTTAGTAAAAGCACATTCAGTTCTTAGTATAAAATCTGCAGGATAATGTACGCCTTTCTCTGTATTTACAAAAATCTCGGTGTATATATAGTGTACTTTTTGTGTAACAGTAAACATCGCGCTCTACGTAAAAGTACTCACAGAGCAAAAATGCAAGATGATCGTAAAATAAGACCTAAAAAGATAAAAATATACTGGAAAGCTCCCTTTGATAAGACCATGTAGTTTAACATGAAGAGTATTGATCACCAAAGGACAGAAACACTACCAGAGACAGGGTTATATTAGAAGTTATACATAACTGACCTCCCACACCCTTCAACATTTGACAAAAAAATTATTACGGCGTCATAAACTGGGATGATTTATATAAAAAGAAAGTGTATTTGAAGAACACTGTGGTATAATTTTCAACCACAAAGACTGCCTGATTTAATACTTAATGTGCAATTAATAGTACATATTTTTCCATATTAAAATAAATGTAAATAAATCAAATTTTTTATTAATTCATTTATTAATTTAGCTTTTAGAGTAAAGGTGTTTAACAGTCATGAAAATTTCACAATAACATAAAATAAGCTTAATGGCTTTAAAACATAATTTCTTTTTCTTTCTGGGGTATGAAATATGTCCTGGACATGGTTTTGACAGGGTTTTTATTTCATTATTTATATTATATAAGTAGATTTGTTTACCATAATATGCAGGTGTTAAATCAAATACCTCATGTATTTCTTTCAGAAGAGATTTTTATGTGCTGACCATGACAAAAAAAATCTACGGGATGGATTTAAACCTGGAAAAATATGTAAATAAAACAGTACCATTCGATTATCTGAAGTATTTCATAAAAACAAACGTGCAATCGGATGAGTGAGACAGGTGATCTAATTCTGCGCTTTACCAATGACGAATCACAATTCATACATTTAGAGCGAGAGAAAGAGTTGTGTATATGTTGATTATGTATAGGAACCAGGCGATCAGGCAGTGACAGGATTGGAAGTTGTCATGCTAAAACTCGGGGAGCGATAAGGGTTCAAGTTTCAGCCCAAGATAAGGGACACCACCAAGAGATCTAGTAGGAAATCAATATGCATATATATAGCTGGATATAAAAAACCTTTTGATGCAGTTATATTTTGGCACTCCTATAACAAGATATTTTTTTTTTTTAGATTTACAAATATATAATTCAGGAACATTAGAAATGGCAGTAGAGGATATAAGGAATAGGACACAAAAACCTGTTTCATGTCAGCATGCTTCACACACAAAGAATCTGAGGACTGGAAAAAGGGATCGCTCATTATCTCCACCTTCAAAAAAATATCTGTTTTGTAAAATATACTGGGCCTGCACATAAATCTGCATGCAACTCACTTACTGTGAGGACATTATCACTCAAAAAGCATAGAGAGCTGGCTTTCTGACTACTGCCTACCCAAGCAGCATCTTAACCGAGATGGAACCTCATAAAAGAATAATTTGTCAGGAACGAGTCTGCGGTGCCTTAAAATGCTCACAATATATTTCCCTTCAGCCATCAAACCCCCTTCTCCAGGCCTCCTCAGTTCAGATATGTTCAGATAAAGGGTATTCAACTGTCTACAAAGATTTGGTGAGTTCATAAATAACATGGATGTGGTTGTTAGTTTGCGCGGGACGGGCGGTCCTCTTCTTCATCGGGCCGTCTCATACCACACTGTGAAGCGACGATGGGTGGATGAACTCTGGGTTTATGTAAGAGAATCCAGCGAATTCGCTCTGGTCGATGTTGGCGATGACCAGTTGGTCCGGAGGGGTCAGCATGGGCTGTGTGCGAGTGAAGAATTTGTCAAAGTTCTCTGCCGCTTTGCCGCACTGTGAAAGAAAGATGAGAAGAAAGACGGGCGGGTTATTTTTAGATTCAAGTGAAAAGCTGGCCGTGTGCCTGAGAGAAAATACATTCATATAGGACTTCCATTTCATACGTCATGCACGCTCATATGTTTAGTAAAAGGCAGGACTTTTAGAAAATGATTGGAAGGGGAATATTCAGGGCTGGCTGTGTTAAAGGTCGAAATGACTGAAACCCGTGGGGTCCTTTGAAAGGGGCTGTGCAAACAAACATGGGTGGGCACAGGTTAAGATGAATCAGGTTATAACCATATAACACACATATTGTATACAGACAGAGTGAGGGAAGATCAGCGCAGAGGGTGGGTGGTTTTGATGCAAACACATGAAAAGACTCTTAAAATAGTCCAGGCCTTTATCATGTGTCTCAACGTGTAGCTTGTCGGTAATCTACCGCTCTGTTCATAAGCTGGCGCTGCATTTAAAAACAGCTGACGGAGATTTACCGCTAATCAAAGAACTGGCTATACTGATCGTTCGATATATATCGCCCAGCCCTACTCCACACACTAGCAGATGACATTCACATGTAACCAGTGTCACGAACACAGGAAACCATGGGCGGCAGGGACGTAACCACAATATATATTAAGGGGTATAATTCCCCCAAATAATTAGAAATGGCCAATTCATCCTCCCCGGTATTTGAAATTTTTGCATTGATCTGCTGCACTCCATTGCACAGTGCTCTAGTTTTAAGTTGACAAAAATGTTTAAGGTAAAATTTTTTGCCTAGTCTGCCTCAGCATTCACCAATGTTAAAATGACTGAGATGGCCAATCAAATCAAAGTAGGCTAGGTTTACTGTTCACAGAAACAGAACCTGAATTCCAGTGTGAAGCGTCAGTTGAACTGTTTTATGATAGAAATGTAAAATAACAGACAGCTCAGCCGATCTCATGGCAACTCGTATTTTACGAGGTGGCTAATTCGTATGAATTCGTACAAATTCTCATACAAATTTGACTTTTGCTAAATCATATGTATTTTATGAGTTGCACAATTTGTATGAATTTGTAGGAATGACCTTCACCTAAACCGACCTGTCACTGAGGTTTAGACATATAAACTCAAAAATTAGGCACCTCATAACTACTAACTGGTCATTAGATAACGTTGGACAGCTATGATGCACTGACTTCTGAGAAACCAATGTTGCACGTGTGAATTACCTGTGGCTCTGCGTCTCTCTCGCCAAACGATGAAGTAACTTCGAATTTGGATACTTAAAAACAGCGATTTTACCACCTTGCATTTATTATATTTTATATATATAAATAATGGTCACCCCTCCAATATTCAAGACATGGTTATGGCCTTAAAGCATGACTCAAACGGGCAAGAAGAAATGACGATGATGGTAATTGGATTCCCCTTTTTTAAACCAAGATTTCATAAAAAACAAAATAGGTTTAGATGAAGTCATGAAAATGACGTAAATGTGGACTTTACATGTTAAAGCACTTCTGTCTTCAGTAAGCTCACATTATTACTGGGTGTTGTTTCATTCCACTTGATAATCTACAGAGTGCATGTATGCTAATTCCCTTGATTTTTAATAATATACATTTTCAAAATATCAGATATTATTGATCTGAGATCAGAGAGACATTCTTCTGAGCATATTCAATACCTCTTAAACCAACCCACACCACAGGAATATCCGATAAGATAATCGGGACCTAGGATGGTTGGAAAGGCAGAATTTTGGCCAAAATCCCTCTCATTACATGGATGATGGAGGACAGACAAGATCCATCTACGGCTGTTCATGGACTACTTTAAGTATACTGTATGTAAACTCTGTGTTTACACAGCTTTTTGATGGTATGCATTTGGCCAATCAACATACACTTATGTCACTGGTACTGCAGTTCCTACTGTGAAGTAGGAGCCAATATATTCCCTCAAAATAGTTCCTATAACTATAGCTAAAATAATACAAGTTGCTGCAGTGTGAACATGGCAAAGAGGGAACTTCTGCCAACAGTTGTATGAACTATGAAATTATCACTTCGGTGTAAAAAGCCTCTCATGTTGCATTTTCTACTTGTTTTATTTTGCTTTCAAACTAAATGGTCCCATGTTCACATATGCCTTTACGAAATGAACAAAAGGGAGAAAACTCCCTAGGTCCTTAAACAAACACTTGAAACGAGCCAGGTATGAAAATGCCCCAATATATTTTAATCACCAAAACTGATTGATGAAACTGGATGAACAGGTCACATAGATAATTCATTTTTCAATATGATCACTTCTGGCTTCTACAGGAAAACTGAAAACGTCTTTTTCAGATGAATTAAAAAGGTCTGCACCGCTTTCTGTTTCTTCTGGGTGTTTAGGTGAGATTAGAGCCTGGTTGGCAGGCAGTTTTCTTCATCTTAACGCTAATAAGACTTGATTGTTGTCTTTGGACCCTCTTCTGATTCCAAGGAAATTATAAGGTTGGCCTCTATAAGTGTTTTAGATCATGTCGAGAATTAGGAGTTATAACGGATTTTAGCTTTAGTTACAAGAAACGGGGTACTAGTGTTGTATTGTATTGTATAAACACTCTGGCCTGGACTAGTGAGCATCTTCTGAGGAACTTCTGAGAAAGAGCTCATCATCTTACAATTACTCTTAAAGTCAACATGAAATGAAGTATTTTTAATACATATTCCTGATCATGTTGTGCATGTTTCATGTTTAAAAGAAGTGTTTATGTTGATATTCTGTAATCCACCTACTTTGAAGCTCCCTATTGACTACTATCGGAAATTTATCAAACAGTCCTCTCCATCCTACTATTTTTCACCCTCCTTGATCATAAGATCAAGATTATTCTGTAAATTAAAATGCATCAATAAGCTAAAATGGTGTGTGAAAACAGTTCATTTTCACTTTATAGACAGACTAACTCAGCGTCAGTGTCCTCATTAGCTGTTCAAGGCTATAAGCAGTCCATTGAGTTTTACCAGCATGGACTCTCAGCCCCCCTTTATTTCATTAGACAGTTCACCAAAGTTCACAATTCCTTCCTGTCAAGCACTGAAGCAGTAAAAGAAAGAATAGTTTAGAAATGGTCTGATCTCTGTATCTTCTACTCAAAACTGTTATTGGGGTGCATTTCCTGTACATTGACATGACTCGCAGATAAATACAATAGTACAAAGCAATGGAGAAAGTGGTCATGACTGTTTGCGCAGGTAACTTCTATTGTCACAGAACTTTAATTAATAATGTCAAATTAATGCCATTTAATAAAAATCGGATTTTGGAGGACTTTATTCTATGTTGTTTTGTTTTATTTACAAATGTTTCAATTGATTCATTCTAATGACAAACTAAAAGGTGCAGAATTAAATTTGTACATACAGTATGTGGATAGACTGATATAGTTTATAGCAGTGGTGGGGCGTCAGGGCAAGTCTTCTCTGCTGCCCTAAATCAGAATCACTCACTTAGTATTACGTTATTTTTCCATTAATGTGTATTAAATGATCTCCTAGTCTATTCTATTTAATAGCTTTTCTCTTGGTTACGCTGCTTCCAGTGGTGTATGTTTATATTAGAGCTGTTATCCAATCTTTTTTCAGCAATCGTGTTGCCAGGGTCATAGAAATCTGTCTAAGGCCTTCAGAATCAACAGCAAAGGCTTCTGTAGACTGTTACAATCAATGGCAATGATTAACCAATCAGACTTCAAGGTAGCAGCCCCAGTGCCAGTGGTGCTCATCAAATTACTGGTGCCACTATTTAACAGCCCAAAAAAAAGCTTAAAGTCTTAAACTATTTTGCACTTGTTGCTTGGAGGAGGCACCACAGAGAACAGAGAGCATGTGGTTGGAAGATTTTTCCCACAAAGATAAAAAAATTTTCGAATGGAAGAAGAACACAAAAAGCAGAACTTTTGCCTCAGGAAACAAAAGAACTTCGAACCTTCAAGCAAAACCAGTTCTATCAAAACTTCTTGCAACTTCTAGCATTTTTAGTCTCCGGTTCCTTTCAACCTACTGTAGCTTCTATATTTCTTGATTGGTGACTACTGTGATATGCGCTACACTTGGTATATTGCGTAGGTTGATATGTAAATCAGATGTTGCTTTTACGTTCTTTAATTTGTGCTTTGTTAAATCAACTGCAGAAACGTACTTCTTTACCCATCGGTGCTGTTTTGGAATTGCGTGCTAGTGCTAATTTGCCCTGTTTAGCGAAACCGGCCACTTTCGCTTTAGTGTATAACATGCATTAGATGAGCAGGGATCGGCCATTTGAGGCTGAGACTATGACACATCAAACTATTATCAAAGAGCAGGGTTTATGTAAGTAACAAAACAACATACAGTGACCTGAAAGAGCGAGCTGTCATCAGCACCAACAACCCTGGCAAAGGTCACAGACGTACAAACAAATCATATTCACACTCACCACTTTTGGTTTGAAAGGAGGCTGGATCTCTCTGTTGGCCAATCGTTCCCAGTCGATTCTGCGGAAAAAAGCTTGCTCCTTTATATCTCTCTCACCCTCTGGACCGCAACCTAGACGCTTGGATGGATGCTTCGTCATCAGCTGTGTGTGCGAAGGAGAAGAGAGAGCTTTAATCACTTTAGTGAAACTAAACATCTTCCTTTAACTAACATTATTAACACTCATTTCCAGTCATTAAGAAAAATTACATAGTGCCCAAAACATCTAATATTATCTAAATTTCAATGACATTTAAAACTATTCTAAATTATTAGTAATCATGGCGGGGCGTTATTATAAAGCATTGTCGCTGCCTTTACTGACATTTATATCACCACCATGAATCATATTAAAAAATGTTTGGTTTCGCAGAGGAACATAATCAAACAGAATGGTGGAAAGACAATGAAATATTATTATCTTCCACTCAACTATTAAAGTGGGTAATATTTCCATGACTTGAGCTGACAGCGATATTAAAGTACGCCAGTTATTAATCCGAGCTGAAAAATTAATTCCAATACTGCCTCTGCATTATTCGTTTCTCATTCAGAGAGCAACGGCATATAGACATTGGAGGAATAAAAGAGCTCTAGTTGATGTCTCGGGACTCACCCCTTTACAGATAGACACTGCCTCTTTAGACAGGGATTTGGGGTAGGACACATTGTGCTCCATTATGGACTGAAACAGCTCATCCTCATCCTCGCCATCAAATGGAGGCTGTTAGAAACAGAGCAGATGCTGTTTTATATTAAACATACATAGAATAGAACTATGTACAGTACAACGCTGTTCAAAAGTGTGGGATCATAAGTCTCTTCTGCTCATGAATGCTGCATTTATTTGACCAAAAATTTAGAATAAATCAGTAATATTGTGCAATGTTAATACAATTTTAAATAATGGGTTACTATTTTAATATGCATTCAAATATGAACTATTTCTATAAGAAAAGCTAATCTTTCGGCACGATTAGTCCAATCTTCAGTGTGAAATTATTCATTAGCATCCATTCTAATATGCAGATTTATTATCAATGCTGAAAGCATTTGTGCTGCTTAAAGTGCCTATGAAAGGTCCATATTGTGGTTTTAGGAGTCCCCAATGACAGCCTGACATGCATGCAAGGTTAAAATACACTCTTATTGTCTTATAATGTGCATTTATATTTTATATTGCTTGCTCAAAGACTCCCAAATGATTGGCTCAATGATTCATTTTTCCAAACCCCTTCTTTGTGTGGACTGGCAATATGCTAATGTTTTTGACGTCAACATGACACGGCTTGGGATTCGTTTTAAAAATGACTCCTTTCAATGACTGAAAGTTGTCACTATGTTTTGAGAGACAATAAATTAATACACAGTGCACTTTCACATTCAAAATTTTGCAGGATGTTTTCATTCACTTAGAGCTGTGTTACACAATGCATTAAAAGGTCATTTTCAAAAATCCATAATAGGGTCCATAATACTGCATATAAATCTGAACCTGTGATACCTTTATTTAGGATTCTTTTAGGAATAAAAACAGCAAATACAATAATATTTCTATAAAATAATAAAGACTTACTTTGTTAAAAAATAATAAATAAAAAAAATAAGAGATAATAATTGCATGAATACTGTGCCTGTTTTAAATAAATGTGCTATTTCTTCTAACACATGACCACATTCGAATGCTGTCATAACTATACTGAGTATGATTCAACAGATCCATGTTTTTATAAACTTGAGGTAAGGAGTAAAACAAAGCCATGCTCAATGTCTCTTTTTTTTCACAGCTTTAGGACCCAAAATCTCAATCCGTCTTAAGATCTCCAGAAGACAGCTTCCACCCCCTCATCCTGACAGGGGCGGGTTTTTAGCAGACACCAATACTCAATACTTCAGAGTTTCTAAAAAGGAGCTATACACATTTCTGTCATGATTCCGGAGTCATTTTACGCTTTTCACATTTTTTTTACTGTACCCTCAGAGCAGTGGGATGATATATTACATAAGAAGGAATCATTCCAGGATGGGGGCGTCAAAGACAAAACCATCCAAAGGGAAACACATGAAGTGTATAACAAGATTCTTCTGTTGGGTAATTGGACCCGGTAGTCAGCGGGAGAAAGCTGAGATTTAAATGAAGTAACCTTGGTAACCGCGCTGGCAGAAAGTATCGACGACACAGGAAGTGTGTTTCACACTGAGGCCTGGGCTGCACTCTATATAAATGAACTTCAATGAACTCAACAGAGAATATTCTGAAATGCCCAAATCAAGCAGTTTATTACACCAATGCATGCGGATTAAATGTGTATTTGTGTAGAAAACCAGTGCTGCAAGTACAAACATATTTTGGTGTTTTGGAGAGTACTACTGCAGCTTCATTTTAAAAGTGAAATAAGGTAAAAGATTCATAATTTAAGATATTACACAATATGGTAACACTTAGGGAATACTTATTAACTACAACTTTCCCTCAACAAATTCCTAATTTGCTGCTTTTCTATAGTTATTAAGTTAAGGTAGTTGTTACTGTAAGTTTAGGTATTAGGTAGGAATAGGAATGTAGAATACGATCATGTAGAATAAGGCATTAATATGTGCTTAATTACTAAATGGCTAATATTCTAGTAATATTCATACTAACAAGCCACCAGTTAAAAGACCCTAAAACAAAGCGTTACCAAATATATCACACTTTAGGTTGGCAACCA
>JAUMHQ010000048.1:20171439-20184004 GCA_032361165.1 Enteromius paludinosus
ACGTTCGCTGTGCGTTTCCCTGAAAATAATTGCACACCTCAGAACGTTCGTCAGCCAATCAGATTCAAGCATTCAACAGCCCCGTAATCTAATAATACTATAATGAATATAAAAATGATATACAAATTCATACTTTTTTGCTAAATCATATGTATTTTAAGAGTTGCACAATTCATATGAATGTCGTACACCTAACACCACCCATAAACCTATACCCATCACTCAAATCATACCACGGAGGTCGTATGGATTCACATAAATTAGCCACCTCATAAAATACATACAAATAGGTCATGAAACTGTGTTGTTTTATTATTGTTACGCAACACTGCTTTGACAAAATTTCACTTGTTCCAACTTACTGAGCTGCCATTCTCATGCAGGCATGTTTAAATCCGTCTCATGTCAATTTCCCCTTTTTCACATCATTTTCAAGTCATCTCTCGACGTTCCACTGTCAATAAAATGGCAGAAAGCGTGCAGCTGAGCGTAGCTGTTGATTAAGTCGTCTTCCAGCACCTGTTTTCCAGAGTAAATTTAAACTATTGATCTATTCATGTGGTTACAATTGCTTTTAGAAGCAGGAAGGTCAATATATCAAATCATTAGCATTTGTTTGAACTTTAAAGATTGCCTCATTTCCTATGACAGTGTGAATCCGGAAGCCAGCACAGTATGGTTTTTGGTCTTCTTGAAGCATCTCATAAACACCATAGTACATTTTTTGATATTCACGGACCACATGACATCACCACTGCATTATTGGGATAATTTTTCCCCCCAAAATGTAACAGCTAAGTTTGAAGTCTGAAGAACCAAGCATCTGCTGCTCAGACCAGTCATCTAGAGAAGCGTATGTATAAAAATACAAACTTCATTGTGTTTCTAAATATAACTTCCCATCTGCAGTAATAGAAAAACGGCAGACAGGGGCTGGTGTGTGATTGGCTGTGGACTGGAGGGTTTGAATAAAGTCGGGGCAGACGAAGAGGTGGAAGGGCTGCTTATGGATTAATAAATGATTGTGTCAGGACACGGACGTGCAGGAGTTTCTAATAGAGAAGCTGAGATGATGGAGTCACACTGACCTTCTTTAGATTCAGAATACACTCAAGGCTCTGAAGACACACTGGTGGTTGGGCAGCACATTTAGCAGTGTGTGAATGTGTGTGTTGTCTGCAACCCTTATACTTATTCTACATATTTAGAGCTTTTTCTTAATGGTTGAGTTAAATGGTATAGTTTACATAACAGCAGATACAGTATAATCCAGGCATGAAAATGGGCCAGGGGTAATAAAAGGTGAGAAGGGTGCTCGAGGGGTGATGGGGGGACTTCCAAAGAATAAATATTACGGCCTCATTAGTGGACATGTTGTAACTTAACTTGTTTATTCTTCCATCATGATTGACAAAAAAAGTTAGTTTTTTTTCTTTTTGGGCAAAGAAATCAACATAATCAGCATTTTCTACCATTGCTATTTGCTATTGCAGACAGAGCGTGCCAGAAAAATAAAACTTAAAAGTTTGATCAAAATTTCCCTTTGCCATTTTTACAGTAGCCAAATAAGTTGAATGGAATAATAATCCAAGCACAGGTTCTGAAAAAAATACTGTATTGACATTTGTCTAAAGACATATGTACATGTACATCTAAATGCATGCAATTGCTGGTTTGACATAGATCATGGCTGACACTGGATCTTTTCTAGACTTTTCTATTTAAATTATTATAAAAGGGTCACTGATAAGACCTGAGGAGATCAATAAGTGAGGAATTAGATGAAGCAGGGAGCTGTCATGACGCATTTCAAATGCGAAAGGACTCAAAGAGTCATAAGCAATCTGCAAGCTATGTGCAATATAAAGAGATTGATGTTTCCTCAAATCCCTCATGCACCCAAACATTCTGTATCAAAGCAGCCAGTCCTGTCCTGAGAACCAAACCACCTCATTCATTTTAAAAGCTATCTTAGAGATATGAGGAGCCTGCCAGGAATACATCATGTTTATGTTTGCTTTCTCTCTTCCCACCTACAATATGCTTTCACATAGTGCATTTCCTTTTGTGTCATGATGCCGGAGGAAAGCATGATGTTCCTGCAACCCACACCTCTGCAGCTTGATCAAAACAAGAGTCCCACAAAACAAGAGCAATGATAAAAGAGCTCAAAGATTTGAAGAAACGCATGTTAAACACGCAAGAAATGCATGTTTACGCCTTGTTTTCTTTTACTGACACTATCGGTACGTTTAGTGTAGGTGGTGCGTTAACCTTTAGACACTCACTGGCAATTTCATTTCTGAACTGCCATCATAAATGTAATAAAACGTTGCCAGATTCTACAGAAACTACACACACTTTTAGTGCAACTCCTTGGACATTTCATTTTGAAAGTGCTGTGAAAATAACCAATAAAATATCTTTTTGAAGAGATATCGCCACAGGCAAGTTTTTGTCTAATGTTATCTGAGTTTATAAGGTTGTGTGAGTCTGGATGAGAAGTCAGCAAGGGTGAGGACTTTAAGGCCTGAGGTTGTGTCCTACATGCAGTGAATATGACAGAAGGGGACTGGTTATCATGCTCTCTTAACCTGGACTTTGACAATCTCCTTCCTCACTTACATTTTTGTATTATATTGAAGAATGTACAAGTTAAATCGTTTGTGTTCCACAGAAGAAATAAAGTCACACAGGTTTGGGGTGGAATTATGAGTTAATATTTTTTTTTCATTTTTATACAGTCTCGGTCATCCCTCACCTCTGGGGCGATGTAATCCGGCGTTCCACAGAAGGTGCGTGTCGTCATGCCCTCATACATGTGTTCCTTACACATGCCGAAGTCTGCAATCTTGATGTGGCCCTCGGAGTCCAACATCACGTTATCCAACTTCAGATCTCTGAGGACAAAATGCACAAACCAGGTATGAAATTCAACTAACGTGCATGGCAGCCGCTGTTTATCTGCCTTCCCTCGTTTCACCCAGGCAGACAGTTCACAGTTAATAATGTGGTCTTTAGCTCTGGGTGTGTGTATGGCCACGTGCGAGTGGGCAGTATAAGCGAGGTCAGGGCGACCTCAGCCACGCTCAGCCTTCATCATCAAAGAGCATGATTAATGTGAGCTGAACACTGCAGCCCTGCAGGGACGGGAACGGCAAATGAGGAGCTGAATGCAGACAACGGTGCACATAAACAGACTATCTTAAAGCCCCTTCTCCTCAGAGAATGACTCATTCTCTGGACAGGAATATTTATGTTGCATTTCATGGGTGTGTCGGACCTGCTAAACCATGAGTAATGTTGTTTACAACAAGCAGTATGTGTTTTCAACGACACTGTGTTCTCTACGCATCTGACGCATCTGATCATTTTCATCTCGTTCAGGAAGCCCTCCTTCAAAATACGGATATGTTAGCTATTGCAAATAGCAGCTAAAATGGCTTAAGCTCTATTTTGCTGAAGAATTGATGTAAAAGGCAACATTTGCTTTTAAACACTCCAAAAGCCTTTGACAGGCTGTTTTAGTGAATTACAGTTCATTACAGCATTACAGTTTATTATATTACTAATTGCTAATGTTATTCAAGAGATTAATTGATTAGACCTTTTTTTTTTTACAGTGCACATCACAGGCTTTTCATACCTGCAAAAAATGTAATGATTTTTCTTCAAATGTGTCGTTCACACACCCCTTGATTTGTATAATTGTCAACATATTTAGGTAGGATTTCTCTAGAATGGATGTAAGGTAGGGTACACTTTGCATAATAAGGCTTGGTTTAATAACAGAATTGATTCTGCAAATTATTTGTAGTTTTCAGGATTAATGGTGCAATTGAAGGTATGCTCAGTGTTTAAATAAACTAAAGTTCTATGTGCAGCATCTTTGTGACTTTCTGTTTGACAGAAGAGGTTTATAAAAACAGTTGCAGAAATTGTGTTTTTATACGTATATATCCATACTTCCGAATATCATGATGAAGTTGGTAAAGCCAGCTACTTTTGTTCAATATTCACATGGAAGTGGCAAGCGCTGTTCACATGCAGGAATTGCTGTAATACACAACCAGATAATCAGCACAAAACAAAATACGTTACCCTGTACCACTAGACAAGTAAGTAAACAGTACATTGTATGGCTCAAAGTTTTCAATTTAGTTGTTCCATGAAGATATTTCAAGACATTTGCTGATTGCATTAATATTTTCAGTCCATCTTCCCAGTTGATACTGTATATATTACCTTTTAGGTAGACATGGACTAAAAGTCACACAAAACTGTTATTTCACTGTGCCTTTAGATACTCAGGACAAGCATGCACTACTGTTTAGCTTTTACTGAGTTTATTGCAATTACGTGTCAAATAAACCGAGGGTCTTTCTCTGTACTGCTGTAACAGTGATAACGGAAATGCATTTTTAATAGGTTTGTCTTGACGCCATCTCAGCTGTTACTGGCTCCGTTCTCAGCTAATCTAATTCGATCATGTGGAGAGTCACATCTGCTCCAATTAATGTGTGTTTTCCACTGATGGTGACACACTGACAGCTATAAAATCTTCTGTGCTCCTCAATTCTGTGTAGAGCAATAACTATGTACTGTCATACTAAAGATAATGTATTCCACTCACCTGTAAATAATTCCCTTCCTATGAAGAAAGAAGAGTCCGACAGCAATCTCTGCTGCATAGAATCTGTCAACACAACACAGAGCCGATTAGTCATCATCACATATTCATTAACATGTAAAGGACACATTTGTTTAGTTTTTTCATCCCAGCCCTTCCGAGAAGCAAAGGAAATAAACTTGCATTGATTGCTTCGGCAGATATTTTCTAGCCTCTGTTGACAAGGTGAAAAAACGGCGTGGAGTTGTGAGCTCAGACATTTGCTGCTCACACATACATATATTAGAATAACAACATGAACAGCTCTATTTCAGGAGCAGCTCTTCAGGAACACTCCTCGTATGTTTCCTGGTTGTGTGCAGTTTTATTCATGAGTGAAGACTGGGTGTTGATGGAGCAAACGTTTACAGCTTTTCGTCTGTGCCATTTTTATACTGTACGTGTCTCTGCATAATTTAAGCACATTTCTGCACCAACTCTCATTCGAAAACCTTTAAAAACGGCCATTTAAAAGGATAAATAATATAATTTGACAAATTTTAATTAAGGATTACAGTACTTTTGGCAGCATTTGGCACCTTTTTTTTTTTTAAGTTTAGCATGCAGTAAGCTGGTGTTCCAGTGCAAATATAGTCACATAAACACACCATGTAGATCAGGGGTGGGGAACATTGATCCTGGAGGGATTTTTGCACCAACCCTAATCAAACACAACCGAACCATCTAACCAGGATGCAGTTCCCAGGGTTTTTCAGGGTTGGAGCTAAACTCTGTAGGAGAGTGGCCTTCCAGGATCAACGTTCCCCAACCCCGGGGTAGATGAACCGGCATGTTGACTGTAAGATGTGAGTCATGTCTTACACGGCTTGTGGCTCCTTAAACTTGCCCACTTGCTGGATGTGATACATCAGGTCTCCACCGTTAATGTACTCCATTACAAAGTACAGACGATCCTGAAAAAAGACAAATGAGATAGAAAATAAACAAGTAGTCCCCAACATGCGGTACTGAATCAATCCATGTACTGACCTCAGATCAGACAGGATGCCATTGACATATTGATATAATGTATGCCAGACACTAAAATCTGCTGTGACATTCCTTTTTGCTTTTTTTCAGATTGGTAAATCGATTACTTTCACAAGCGAACACATATTGCATATTGACTAAAGCATGTCTTCTCATGCAGGGCTCAACAGCAAGGGAGAATTGCTAGCTCCCAAATTGGTTTTCTACAGTTCTGGTGCATATGCTTATTTGCCACCAGGATATTATCTATAATCTTCTGTTTTTATATTAGGCCACTGCTGTTTTTTGCCATAGTCTGGCTGATTAAATAAGGAAGTCATGCTGGCTATGCTATTTACCAGGTCTCCACCACAGCCCCAAAACCTAACATACGCTGGTGAACAACACTGAAGATCTTTTCAGTAGGGCTGTGTCAGCTTACTCCAACACCAGTTATGTTGAAGATGCACTGTGACCAGGGGTGAAATGCGACTGGACAGGACTAGACTGGCTGTCTGCGTGCAGCTCATGAATATTTACAGAGGGCATGCTGGGATTTGTTGCATTATTCATCAGGAGAATACCCATACTGCGAGCGGCCCGCTGTGACTCCTGGAGGAGCTTCCCCTGTCTTGCACGTATGACCTCTAAACTGTTAGGTCCATCAGCTGTTTGTGTACAGTTTTCTATTTAACAGAGATTGAGACTTTTATGCTACTTTTATGCTTTTTAAACAGTTTGAGATGAGGGCAAGAAAACTACTTCTCTGTGTTTACTGACTACTGATACTGTCAAAGCTACTGGCCACAAAAACGCCCCCCAAAAGAGCAGGAGATGAAATTCTCACCACAGTCTGGAAGCAGGAGTGCAGCTGGGTGAGGAAAGGTGGTTTATCTCTCTGGGCCAGCACTCTCTTCTCCACCATTGTGCACTCCACATCATCATCCTGGATTACCACGTCCTTCTTCAGGATTTTAATGGCATACAGCTCATCAGAGGACTTCATCTCTGCCAACATTACCTATGTTGAAAACATACACACACTGAGTGGAAAGATATATTGAGCTTTATCTTCAAAACGCATTCAAGGAATGGAGTATGTGACTGACCTTCCCAAAACTGCCTTTGCCCAGAAGAGCCAGAAAATGGAAGTCATTGAGTTGAACTCTGTTCATGTTTCCGGATGGTAAACTGAAGCGTCTGTGATCAGTGGGAGTGATGACTTTCTTTCCAGGGCCGAGCTTGGCTTTCTACAAGAGTGATGGAGAGTCATCAATAACCAATACACCAAACACACACATGAGCCTCCACAGCACTCTGTCGCATTAAAAATCTGCTGCGTGCTCAAAAACACAATATGCTACTTCTTAGAAACGCACTGTAACATGGTCAGGCCTGTGTGTGAATGACAGGACATGCAGAAAAATGTGTGCTGGCCTTGAGAGACATCCACAGCTGCTGGAGAAAGATGTAAAGATGCCGTGGAGAGCTTCAGGCCAAGGGTTAGAACACAACCTCAAGGCTCATCCTTACAATTAGCTCCCATACCATTTTCAAAGCATATTCTGTATACTGTAAAGTACTGTATATCATGGTGACTTAGTGAGCTTGGCTTTATTGTCTGGATTAATTTAAAATCCATTCACACTAGCTGCGATTTAGTCACTGAAGGTCACCCAGTCTCTGTCAGTTGCAGTGGCACTGCTGCTGTGTCCAACTGTATCAGGCATTGTGTGAGTCACACAATTTCACCATATCACCACACAGCCTGTTCACCAGGCTTTACACAGTGAATCAACTGATTGTAGTTGTAACTTAGGTATAACTTTAGTTTAGGGACCAACTCTCAGCATGCATATAACAAGACATGATTTATTCTACATGAACATATTTTTAGATCCCATAACTAAACATAATTTCCTTCCTTACTAACAATAAATAAGCAGCCAATAAGAATTATCTGATGTAAAAGGAAGCTAAAAGTTACTTAATAGTGAGAATTGGTCCCCAAACTAAAGTGTAACCAAATTAAAATGTAATTAACTGCTTGATTTCAGACTGACTTGACATGTTTTCTTGCTCTAGTGTGACTGTACACTACGGTTAAACTCTGCTGCAGTTTGGTTGTTGATGTTTATGTCACATTAAAGTGCCCTATGTTGATCTCAAGATGAAATGTTTGCATATTGCCCGCCCACTTGTTGGTCTTTTCGTGTTGGTCTGAATGAAAATACAAATTCATTCCTTGCCACAAGGTGACACTTTTGGAGCGGTAAAAATAGTGTTTTTTCTGGTAACGCTGTACACAAAGCAGCCCTGTCCTCAAAAACGATGAAATGAAAATAAGACCAATCGGACCAATCACTGCAGATTAGTGTCATGCAAAGGAGGGGTATGTAAAAAAGAATTGTTAAACAAGTCATGTGGGAGCCGTTGAGTACGTAAAATAAAAATAAATGCGTATTATTTGACAATAAAAGTGTTTTTTGATCTTGATCTTGAGACTCCCAAAACCAAAAACTGGTTGAGGCTATCTTACAAATTGTGTAAAGTCTACTGTCAGATGTTTGAGAAGGTCAATATAAACAAGTAAGCAAGTAAAACACTATTAACAGTATGGAGTCTTTAAGTAAAGCATGATGTTGCTCTGTTTGTGGCATTCATATCCAATGGAGTCAGTGAGGCTCTTCGCGGTTCACCGGTTCACATGTGAATAATGTGTTAATGAGGGGCTATCACCCTACTTCAAACCATGCGATTACACCTTCGACATCTTTCACGCACTCTTGCCGTATACTGCACTCTCACTTGCTTTCTACTATAACACTCTACTCCATCCTGTTGTTTTGGTGTAAAAACCCAACAACAGAATCCAGGGCACTAATGCACTCTCTATTTTTTTTCCTATATGCAAACTATAGTTGTCCACATTGGTGATAAACTACACCACACTACTGTCAATGTACAATGCTCATTTTATAAAAATGGATGCCTTTTGCATCCCTTATTGATATACCATGTGTGTAGAAAATGAGTAACAATTACCAACTGACACTTTTCCTGTTATTACAGGTATTCTGCTTACACTTTACTGCTAAATTTAATTTATTGTAATGGAAAAGACCTCCATTTAACAGAAGGGCCAGCTAATGTCTCTGAGATAAGAGTAACACCCTCACTGTGTGTCCTCTGACTGAACAGACACAATGATGGAGAAATGTCAAATAATTATCATAGGTTTCACATGCTAATTTAATTTGAGACTGCTGTTATAAATCCTGCCACACTGTTAATGATTTCCTAGAATTATTAAAGTAGTGCCATCCTAATGTAATCTAGAAATAACTAATGTGTATTAGGCAGGTGTGCAGACTTGCATGGCTAGATATTACACAAGTATGTGACTGATTTGCAGCTTCCCTATTAAGTGAATCAATGTTGTCAAACATGATTTTTCAATTAGGATTTCTCAGATACTTGCAGAGAACAGTCACTGGTTCTGGTACAAACACACAGAAGCTCTTCTCAACAGGCTGTTATCACACTCCCAAACAATTTGTTTTAGCTGGGATATTCTAAGCCATTGTCATGTTACTGCCCCTTTAGTATCAATCTTTTGTGTTGTATTCATCACAAACCACTCTGATTTAAAAGCATCTGTTAAACATTTGAATAATAAACCTACTGTGTAAAGGGAGCCATCATGTGGTTGATTTTAGATTTACTGTGCTCAGTTATTAAATATGAAGAGCTTTCTGGCAGACTTCTTAAACAGTAGATCCAATCTTATACAGAAATGGTTAAAAAACTAACATCTCATTTGCTGGATACCAAATAGAACCAGTATATTATCATGAATACTGTGCAAGGACCTAAGGCTAAAGCATATATATCAATGGATTGCTCTGAAAGCCCTTCTGGAACTGAAATTTGTAAATTCGATTGAGACATAATGGTCACATTTTAGTTTTGGAAACAATTCTTACTATTAAATACAAGTTTTTCCTCAATAAACGTAATAGTTAGTAAGGTAGTAGTTAATTCGGATTAAGAAAACTAAAATATAGTCATATAGAATAAGACAAGACATAATATGTGCTTTAAATACTAATAAACCGCCAATATGCAATAACTGCTAATAAGCAACTAGTTAATAGGTCGCTAAAAAGAAGTATTACCTATAATTCTTGTGTACATGCCACTCTGTAAAACTAAAGTATAACACGATTTGCATTTGTATATAAAAATAAACAAATAAAAAATGACATTGTTTAAACATCCTGTGTAAAAAAACATTTAAAGAAGAGTTACCATTCAGCCATCAACACAACATGACTTTTATGTTTTATGTTAGTATAATGGGATATAATACTAGCAACACTGGGGCACAAATTAATATGCTTATTTTAAATCGTATGCAAAATAGTGTAATTACAGATGTAATTACATGTTATTTTAATTGTAATTACAATGTAATAACATGTATGTACATAATTCATACATTTTAATACATATACAAACGTTAAACACACCTAAAGATATTTTGTGAAACATATGTACACTTACTAACTACACATGGCGAATGCTGTCTAGAAAATGACCCAACAATACATTGTTTGCATCTATTCTCACATGCAGACATTTAAGGGTTAAAAATAGGCATTTCAATAGCACATTGCTCTTTGAGAAACAGTAAACATCAGACACATCAAGAAGAGTTATCAATTGCTGCCCCCTATTGGAGATCTCATGTAAGTGAGCTTTACATCTACATGCAAACCCAAACAACAGCGCATTTGAGACCGTCAGCAGTGCAGTGAAACAAAAACAGTGTTAATACACTTTTTTCCATTCTGTGAATTCTAGAACAGAATCTTTCTGTGGTGCTAGACAAAAAGATGCAAACTAGTTGTCATTCGTTCAGGATGCACATGAAGCATGCTCAGGGTCAGAGTGTGAGGAAACCTTCTATGATTTATAGAAGGCAGACGCAGATCACAAACAGCCAAAAGATCATTGCCTGTCCTTTAGCTTCTGTGCTCTGCTGATTATTTACTAACAACTGCAGTGCTTATGGCTGAAGAACTGGAATAAATGTTTGTGTGTCTGTGTAGATTTAACACTTTGCTTGGGAACAAATGCCATGTCCCGTTTAACATGGTAGCCTTACAACATATAAGTTGTAGTATCACTTAATCATCTGATAATATGTATAGTAGTGCTGTCAAACGATTCATCTCAATTAATCGCATCCAAAATAAAAGTTTTCCTTAATACAATGTATGTTACAGTGTGTATATTAATTATGTATATATAAATACACATGTATATATTTCTGAAATACATCATGTTTATATTTTAAATATGTTTATTTAAATATAAATACAGCACGTGTATTGCTAATCATTACTTTTCATTCATAGTTTTTAAATTATAATATTAATCAATCTTACTTCATGCACCGTTTTTGTCACATCTTTCACTGATCAGAGGTCAGATGTCAGTGGACGTTCATTGGAGCAATTAAGAAAGAGAGCAAGAAAGTGTGTGTGAATTGAGTAAGCGGAAGTGAATGGAAACCTGAAAGAAGTTGGATTGCATCTTTGTTAGTAAATTTGATTTCTTTGTAGCAGCCTGAGCCACACAAATAATCAGAGGGAGTGAATTACAATACTCTAAGATGAACAGATAGAGACAGACGAGAGGCGAGCAGGGCAGAGAGAGGAGGCTACCTTCAGCAGGTGGATATTGAACTGACAGGCCTATAAGAGGGAAAAAACTGGGATGTTAGTCTGCTATCTGCATACGGGGATACACAGGGGCTCTTTTCTTTTCTCTTCAGACGTCTGCTGTAGACGCAGAAGGGCAGGAAACAAATGTCACAGAACAAGGAGAGAGGATCAGTCAAACCGACACAGCCACAGACAAATCACTCACTGTCAGACAACTGACACAAGCATTAGCAAAAGTGCAGGAGGTGGCAGACAGAAAACATTTGACCTGGCTGTCTGGTATTATTTCTGCTCATGGTTCCTTTGAGAGTATTTGAAAGGAACATTGTCAATAAAAATGCTAGTCCCTGTTTCGTTAAAACAGATTCACTATTTAGTGAAAAACAGTTGTTTTCTCAACAAGAGGAGAACATTTAAAGACTTTTTTTTCAGTTTAGTCTTTCAAACATTAAGTGTAAACTCTTATTACAAATTACATCAACTGTTTTGTTTGCTGTAAGTTTTCCATGAATAAAAAGTTTGCGAAGATAGCTCAGAATTTGTTATTACTATCAAAAGACGGTTGATTTTGCCCTCCACACTTTCGCAATATTTTATTCTATTGATCAATTACTACAACTAAGAACTGTAGTTTTTTTAAAAAATATTTTTATACATTGAATTCTCACATTTAAAAACTGAAAAAAAATTATAATAAAAGAAAATGATAATAATAAATACAATAATGTAAATGTAAAACACATGAATTTAAAAAAAATGAAATAAACTATTATATTAAATGCAATTAGGATTGTAATTATATAGGTCTTTCTCAAAAAACTAGCATATTGTGATAAAGTTCATTGTTTTCTGTAATGTACTGATAAACATTTGACTTTCATATATTTTAGTTTCATTACACACAACTGAAGTAGTTCAAGCCTTTTATTGTTTTAATATTGATAATTTTGGCATACAGCCAAAAACATCAAAAAATTAGCATATTTCATCTGACCAATAAAAGAAAAGTGTTTTTAATACAAAAAAAGTCAACCTTCAAATAATGTTCAGTGTTGCACTCAATACTTTGGTCGGGAATCCTTTTGCAGAAATGACTGCTTCAATGCGGCGTGGCTTCGAATGCTTCGATAGCGGCCTTAAGCTCATCCAGAGTGTTGGGTCTTGTGTCTCTCAACTTTCTCTTCACAATATCCCA
>JAUMHQ010000048.1:20188482-20200711 GCA_032361165.1 Enteromius paludinosus
TATTCGTCGGTCACCGACGTGACGTCTCCGTTCCCTTCTTCAGGGAACGAGGGTTACAATACGTAACCGAGACGTTTAACTTATAAACTACAGCTGCAGTCATATTCTGACACAAACCTTTTAAATGTTAATAATTACTGATAAATAAATAATAGGGATTATAAAATTGGGATTTTATGGTAGAGACCAGAATAAGCTTTTGTACACATTAGATATCTACAAGACAAAATAATAGATATGTTTATTAAAAAAAGACCTTCTTAAGCATTCTTAATGCTCTCTTGTTTGGACGAAGCAGTTAAACCACATGCTTAAGACATCAATGTGATAGGGACCAATTCTAAGTATTAGGCAGTTGCATTTTAGCATGCATATTACTAGCACACTGGCTGTTTATTATTACTTATAGTATATCACATATATTACATTTATTCCACATTACCATATTATGGATCCTTTAATCAGACCCCAAACTTAAACTTAACAACTACTTTACTAACTATTAGTTAGTTAAGAGTGGAAATTAAACCTTAAAAATAAAGTGTGAACAACCTTTTGTTTAAAGATCTTGGTAACAATTAAGATTAGGGAACACATAAACATGATGGTTACTGCACTAGACTAAATGTAAATATCTCACTTGCATAAAAACAGATTCAGTATTCTTCAAAATGAGTAAAAACTGTGAAAATCAAACTCAGAATATGACACAAGCCTATTATAAGTTAATCTGTTAACACAACTATATTGTATGCATTTAATCCTATATTATTAATCTATTAGTCTTTGCTCCTCCAGTTATACCATAATAATAAGCAAACCATTCTTTACATTTATGGTTACACTTTATTTTATGATTACACTTATTAGCATGCATATTACTAAATATTATCCATTTATTAGTGCTAATTAAGCACATATCAATGCCTTATTCTACACAACCTTATTATACATCCCTAATCCTACCCAATACCTAAACTTAATGACTACCTTACTAACGATTAATAAGCAGCAAATTAAAGATTTATTTAGGGAAGAGTCCTAGTTAATGGTTAACAAGTGTAACATATTCTAAGGTGTGACCAAATTTACAGCTGGAGGCCCGAGGCTTATTCATTTCTGGTGTGAAAGGGCTTTAATATTTGCCTGAAAATAAACGTATTATATTAAAACGAACAAACAAGCCCAACCCAGATGAGAAAAGGTAAGACAAAAGTAACATACAGTAGCATATTACTTTTCAACACCTGTACATACAAATGTAATTTTTTTTAAATGATCTTTAATTATTTATTGAACATTAGTGTCTTTTACTATATTGCAGTTGCGCTGTGCCTAAAAACCTGTGGTAAAATCACTACCAAGCATGTCCTTTTATGATATATTGCTCCAATGTAACTCAAATTACAGGAATACAGTAAGATGATAGATTTATACAGTAACATTGGCCACTGTATTAAAATAAAAATGGAAAACTATGTGAGAAAAACAGCAATTGTGTCAGGGTTTTTGACTCACCAGCCACTTATAGGAGCTTTGATCAGCTCTGACACACCAAAGGACATGGAGCCCATGAAGTCATTACGGGTGGTTCTGTCCCAATCCCACACCTCCACGGACAAACGGCGCTCCTTATCCGACGGCTTTAACTTACTGCACACACACACGCATGAGAAAACACATCTACAATGCTGTGAGACGGTGTGTTTACTGCTGAGAGACTCACAAGATGAAGGACTCGTTCCAGGTGGGGTTGAGCGAGGAGCGGATGGTGCGGGTCTTCTGTTTAGTTTCGTTCTTGGGGTCTGGGATGAGTTTGAGCTTCACATACGGGTCTGACAAACCATTGGGGTCCATGGGAATCAGATTTCGGGCCTCACCCACTGATTAAAGAGAAAGAAATCAAAACTCTTCAAAAAACACTTAACACTCTTCAAGCATATACACTTCAGTACTGGGATCAATTCTTAGGCTACGTTCACACCAGACGCGACTTGCACGATTTAAATCATGCTACTAACGCGTAGTTGGATGCTTGAACATTGTGAGTTTACTTGCTTCATTCACACGTGAATTCGTTTCACAGCAATCGCGGATTTGCACCATGGAAGGACTTCTAGGTGCTTCCAGTCTCTGTGGTGGTGAGACATGAGGTAAAATTAGTTTTGAATATATCTAATAGGCAAATTTTGGTTTGATAAATATAGTATTTATTTCTTTTTATTTCTTTTTATATTCATGTACGAAGATGTGTCGTACAGCTCCTCCACATACAGTGATGTTTGCTGAAATTGCATACTGCTTTTGCGATTAAACGTACTACCCGACCGTTACAACAGTACGTTCTATATAGCATGAATGGGGGTAGTATGAATGGAATTCGGATGTACTGCATCAACCATATTGATGTTGTCACGTGTCACGCGTCGTCACAACAGTGCGACAATTTAAACTTTTTAATAAGTCATCCGTTTAGATTGTTTTGAACAAGTTTAATTTAATCACAATAAACAACATTTTTTTCCTGAGGTACGTACACTTGAAATGTCACTCCTCTCCCGGAGCCTCATGGGATAGGAAAGTGTCCGTTGTATGCCTACTATAGAATTTGGCCGGAAGCAGTAGGTCATCCAGGTACTTCTCGCCTATTGAATTTCAAATGCTATGAATTCGGACATACTGTACTACTCTCCTCGCATACATATTTTTTGCGTACTATATAGTAGGGAAGTAAGCGATTTCGGACGCAGTAATAGTATTGGAATTCTGCCTCTGCTTGCTAGTAATCATGTCACTACTACAGCAAGCTCCTGATTGGTTAACATGGTGCGAATTTCCGCCAAAGATTTTTCAACTTGAGTGATTTATGCGTCATGCGTGTCAAGCGCATGAAATGTCATTTGGACTGATTAATTTGCGCGATACGCGCCGCAGGATGTCTAATCATGTCTTTGCATTGACTTAACATGTAAATCACTTGCGCTTAACTAGCTGCTTATTAGCATACCTATTATTAAACATATTGGCTATTTATTAAAGCACAATATTCAGCATGACCACATTCTACGTTTCTAATCCTACCAAATACCTAAACTTAACAACTACCTTACTAACTATTAATAAGGGGAAAATTAGGAGTTTATTGAGGCATAGTTAATTGTTTGCTAATACCAAGATAGCTTAACAAAAAGTTAAAAGATAAATTTGATCCTAAAAATAGCTAATGTTCTGAAAATATTAATATTACTATTAGTTATTACAGAAACGATGCACCGCTGTTAATGTATAAACAGTTTTTGAGGAACATGTGGGAACATAAAGTGCCAGCATCTCATCTATATTACTCATATTTTAGTTTTCATAAGTACATTCTCAAGTTTACTGCTAAATGATTCTTAGACAGCAACAAAAAAAGTAGCATTCTAAAAAGGCTGCATTTCTTTTAATGACCAAAAGGGGGAGACGTGTCTCTTTCAGTCTTTCATACATTAGGAAGCAACTTAAACAGAGTTGACTTTTTTCAGATCTGAATGTGACGGAAACATTACTCAAATCTCTTAAGAAGTTCTAATGCACAGACAACTCAATCCCAAGGTCTGACAGTGATAGCGATATTGGCCATTAATTTGACTCTCCACATCGCCTACACTCGATAACTGACAGAGAAACGTCAACAAGAATCAAGGCTTTTTCTGCGGCTGTTGCTTAGATACGACATCTACAAGAAGCGCCGCGTGCATCCCTTTGCTTCCTCTTGCTCTTCTGAGGCTTTTCAGATTGAAAACAATCCACCGCTGTTAAGTCCAGCTGAATCTACTTTCATGTGTCTTTCAAAAATAGTCTTCTGGAAATAATATTTTGTAGTTTGTAGTTGAGACAGTCGGATTATGAAAACAGCACATTTGATGAATCATTCAAAACAACTGCATTCAATTTACTAAACTGCATAACAAGGGTTAATTATTTTAGAGAGAGAGAGAGAGAGAGAGAGAAACTGACTGCAAACAAAAAACAAACAATTATGCTGCAAATTAGCAAAACTATCATGAATATATTATAGAAATTTCCCAAAACGCTCCTTCTAGAGTTTCTTTTCTTGTTGACTAATCAGCTGCTGTACACTGAATGGATTTTCTGAGGTAAATTTAACATTAAAAAATTAAATTTTAATGAAATACCGTGATCATAAGACATGACTATTGCTTTCATCATCTTCTGCTATTCATTTTTATTTATTTTGTACTGCAAGTACAGGAATAAATGTTAAGGAAATAGTCTGTGATGCCACACGAAGACAATTATTGTTTAAATTTGAGATAAAATTGACAGAATTTAATAGCTCAGACTTTGTTTTATAATACAAGTGTCAAAGGTACAGGTTTTTTTGCTGTTACTGTATGGCAGACATGCTACAAACACTGTTTAGTTAAGTTTGCACAAACAACATGGACTTAACCAAATCTCACAATTAACTAGTTGCTTATTAGCATGCCTGTTCTAAAAAAAATGTGTTTATGAGTACTTATAAAGCACATATTGTGCGTGCCCATATTTTACATCTCTAACCTAATAACTGCAACTATTTTATTAAATATTAATAAGCATTAAATTAAAAGTTTATTCAGATGTCGTAGTTAATTAATGGTTTGTTAACAGTGAGAACAAATGCCTTGTAGCATCATAATTCCTTTGTCTTAGTTATAAATTCAATGAGTTTATTGGAGCTCTGAAGGCCAGAGTTTCTATTTGGCATCTGCTCCTTAAGAATGTTGAGATGTTTAGAAATGATCATAATGTGTCCTCTTCATATTGCCACTACATCACTAGCAATGGCACCCATATTATATCATCCTAAACTTCAGCAAAACATATCTAACAGATCTTGACGGATGGCAGCATGATTTCCTAAAACGTAATCTTCAAAAGGCTATTTTTACATGTGGTTTTCCATAGACGCTCAAATCGCACAAATAGCCTGAGAAATTCAGATGTGCTGTTATATAACCGCCAAATGTCCAGTCCACGGCATGCTGGGTAATCTGATAATGCAGTCAGATGAGCTCGTCTCTTCCCATTGTTTATCCACAAAACAGGAAGGGTCAGCCAAAATTCCTCCGTCTGACTTCAGCCCAGAATAAACAAACTTGCATATAATAACAGCCATAAATCTCAATCAAAACACTCGATTGTGATCATCTCCTCTGTGCATTTGGTGACTGTACGAGACACTTAACCTGTACGAAATCTCCACAGAAAGCTCATGTACATTACACAAATACACACTGTTTCCAGAATAAGGAAATGAAACACTGCATAACACTTGTCATGCCCACAAGAGCCAATAATACCATATCTTCCTCCTTCCATTTGATGCCCTATCAACACCACCTCGACCAGCATATCACAGCTGTACAGTCAAGGTCTGATCTAATGCCTGGCAGCGAGAACAAAATGAGTCATGGATAATATAAAACCACACAAAAGTATGGCAGAAAGTGAATCCCACCTGGCAGACACTAAATATCACCGATTTAAATAATAACCACAACATTTCCATCCCCTGTGTTGGAGCGAGAATGCATATCTTTGGGCAGTGTCGACTCTTTAACTGTTATAACGCTTCCAGAATCCAGAGAGACGGAGGCTGATAAGACTGAGCTCTACCTCAGGCAGGACCCACAGTGAGACTTACATCACTTGAGCTCTCCGTTACAAATGGGATCCATGAGGGAAGTGCTGATAGGGACCACCAACGTGTTTAGCTGAGGCCAAAGCTTGGGGGAAGGGGGGTTATGTAATAAAACCCTCATAGAAAACAAACAGAATCCAGACGACGTTTAAGCCTATAAAGAGCGATCAGAACCAGTGTGAGGTCTCATATGCAAAAACGCAGATTGACATTGCAAATATATATATATATATATATATATATATATATATATTATCCATGACTTAAAGATCTTTCCTGTTATTTGTGATTCCTGTGTCAAAGCATTTTCTGCGATGCCGTGTAATACACCTGTGTCACGCGAGACCACTTTCTTTCCCTCGCGCATTTTGAATGGCCAGATCTATAACTGTGTTTATTACATTGTCACAATTGCTTTGTCTGTTACTACACATATTTTGATGAGAGCTTTAGTGTTTTTAACCTAAAACACAGCAGTGTCTATTTATTAATGATACACACTGTCAAACATAAATTTATTAGCCAATCATAGCAGCGGGCGCTTACTTCCGAGTCTATAATCCATGAAGCCTATTCAAACATAGCATTATGATAAAAAGTCTATTATATCTAAATTATGATGTTTTTTTATGTCAAATTCTAGATAACATTATAACCGGGCCATCAGACACCAATTTTTTTTTTCTAGTACTTTTTTAGGTCTGATAAACACAACCAAAAATTTCAAAATACTTATATATGTTCGTGGGAACCATGTGGACTGTGTAAGAGCAGCAGCTCATATCCCATTGGACAGTTAGTACTTTTTTCTTAAAAAGAAATAAGAAAAAAACTATCAACAATATATGACACCTCCACAGAGGACAGCTTGTGTCAGTCCTTCTGCATAGATGAAGAGTTTGAGATACTATACAGGCAGGAAGTTGCCATGCAGTCCCATGGGAAATTTGCCTCTGGGTCAGACACCCTGGGACATACTTCTGATTTACAGCAGGTGTCTGGTGCTCCACATCACAGCTATAGAAGAATGACCTGCTGACAAGATCGACTCAAACCAACACAAATTTCATGACTGGATAATGTTGGTTTAGTTTTTAATTCCTGCATAGCCTAGACTTTAACAGTAAAAAAAAGTGAAGCCAAAAAGCATGATTTGTCTAAAGAAACTGATTGACTAAACACTTTCAGCTACTGTAGCAATTCTTGTATCAACCACTTGTTTAATACCTAATACCTTCAAAAACCTCTTTAAATTAGATCCAATATTTAACCATCAGGTTAATACCCTGCAAAGAATGCATGGCTGAATAGATGATGACTGTGGTAGTGTAAATAGGGATAACTGAATTCGTTCAGCCAAGTTTGCAAAAACACTTTTGCACCAACCATATGGACAGAACTGTGATGTCCGATGCACTCAGGTCTGCACCAAAAGCATCTTAGAGTGTGAGTAAAAAGAGGAAACCCAGCCTGAGGGTGTATTTGTCTGTGTTTGTTGTGTGCTGAACATGTGCACACGGATGCTGTGTTCTTGGCTGGACAAATTTAATCAAGTTCACCTCAGAGCAGTGAACTCACAAACCCCATGAAGAACCCTATTCTTTACAGCTCCCGGCATGACCTCTCCAGACACAACAAGCATCCCTCAAATCCGGCTAATGATTAGTTTGAAAGGGTAACACTTTAATATAGGGACCGGTATCAACTAGCTGCTTATTATTAACATATTGTCTGTTTATTAAAACTGCTAAAGCACATATTCTGCATGACCCTATTCTACATCCCTAACGCTACCCAATCCCTAAACTTAACAAATAACTTACTAACTTTTAATAAGCAGAAAATTAGCTCTTCTTCTTATTCATCTTCAAAACACAAATAAAGTTATTTTTAATAAAAGATGAGAGTTTTGTCAGTCTCCTGAAAGTCCAAGTAATCAAAAGTTATCAAAAGCTCCAAGAAGGTCAAGAAGGCCTCATAAAAGCAATTCATATGAAGAGATTTTGTTTCCACATGCACATCAATCACATCACTTCATAAAATTGGGATTAAATCACTGGAGTCACATTGATTACTTTTATGATGCCTTTATGACCTTTTTGGAGCTTGAAACTTTTGATTGCCTATACTTTTAGATAGATGAATAGGAAATCTTTATATGTTTTCTGAAGAAGAGCAAACATTTTACAGGTTTGGAACATCATGAATATTAGAACTATCCTAATAAGATGGAAAACACAACTAAAAACAAAACTAAACTAAAAAACAGCTGAAACTAATCTGTGTGTGTGGAAAAGAACCTTTGACTAACATCATCAACATCAAGTCCATCTACGGAAATATAATGCAACAGTGTTGCTGCTTCATCATTATAATCACAATTTATGACTTCTAATAACTGTAGAAGTTGCTGATCCGGACTCATGATGAATTCTCCAGATGTATACAGTAATTATCAGTGGTGAAGGCCCAGCTTGACTTCAGCATGTCTGTGTGTGTAAGGTCAGAGATAAGCAGAGATGATATTCTCACAGCAGGGAAGAGGTGCCAGCTCACAGGAATGTGTTCACTGGAGCAAGAGATTCTGAACGGCCACAGGCTGGCATACAAGTCTCCTCCCCCACATAAACCCCCAACATCACAGCAGCCGGGCGTCAGGCCAGACATCTGGCACTCAAGCTCCCTCATACCTGCTGCCTGCCTGTGTCCTGCTGTGACCCTGAGTCCTCCAAACACACACACACACACTCACACACTCAATCTCGAAACCCACTCAGCCCCCAACACATGACCTACCATGATAGCTTAATGCTAACTGACAGTTTGTGGAAAAACAGCATTAAAGAATTATACAATCTAATGTGAACTTGCAAGGATCACGCAAACATGCAAAAATAGAAACAGATTATCTGAATTATACTAATAATGTAGAAGCATTAAAATGACAAGGACTATTTGGATAAATATCATTTTTTGTATACTGATATACTAACAACTTGAGCCAAAATACTGTCATGATTTATTATAGAAACATTATTTGCTTATTATATAGTTATTATTAGTAAGGTAGGTGTTAAGTTTAGGTATTGGGTAGGATTAGAGATAAATAATAAGGCCTTAATGTGTGTTTAATTGGTACTAATGAATGGATAATACTCTACTAATATGCAAGCAACTAGTTGAGAAACCCTAAAATAAAGTCAACCTTTCCTCCAACTAATACATTTGAATAAGTTGTTTTTCCAAATCCCTGAAATACAACCCATCAGAGCATATACTACAGCTGCGCCTCTATCGGCAATACAACATTATACGATGATACTGTATGTAATGATTTGCTAATGGGTTCGATCCCAGAGAATGCAAGTGCTCATAAAATATATATGCACTATAAATCACAATAGTGGGTTAGGTGTGGTGATTCGTATGAATTTACATCTATTAAAATATGTACAAATTACCATGAGATTGGTGTAAAAAGTTTTGTGTGTGCACTTTAGGTTTGTTTATTAAGCAGTCATGGCTAAATAAATTCTTTCAGATAATCCCAGTGCACGTGGGATGCTGACCTGTGACGTGAAGTCTGTCTCCGCTGACCTCGATCTTGAGGAATAGTCTTCCTCTGCGTTCAGTGTGGTCAGTCCCGCACAGACTTGGCACGTTCATCACACACTGCTTATGAACGTTCATGTCACAGGCTGAGAAAAAGAGAGAGAAACATCTGTAAACACTACAGGACATAATAAAGTCAATATAACATGACATTCATAAACCAGTTTCCTTCCCCTGCTGAAAAAAACAGCATATGCTGGTTAGGTATGCCTTGAAGCTGGGATGCTGGTTTAACCTGGTCCTTTGCTGGTTTTTGCTAGTCATGCGCTGGCAAAGGACCAGCATAAACCAGAAAAGGACCATCTTAAACCAGAATCCCGGCTTGAACGAAGTGACTCGAGAAGAACGAGTCGTATCGTGGCAATGATTCGTTCAGTCGTGCATGCGCATCAGCGCAACATCCTATAGTTTTGTTTTTGAATTATTGATTCACCTGTTTCGGGTACTGAGTCGGCTGCATAGGTTAACGTTTCGGGGCTGACACATGATGAACGAACAACTCGGGAAACCAGAAACTTGTCAGATTAGAGGCGAGGTGAGCGGACCATAGATTAAAGTCCCAGGTAAACAATCAATTAGTCTTTTATGTTTCCTATAGCATTATAATTTGGTCTTGTTTGCAGTGTGATCATAGTTTGTGTAAGATGTGTTAGAGAGGAAACAGGTCACGTTTACATTTTATATTGCCAAAATGAACGAAATGCACGAGATGACTCGAAAAAAGATTTGTTCATTTTGCTGAACGAGTCTCAAAGGTCTGAGTCGGTTAAATGATCCGAACTTCCCATCTCTATCGTGCCGCTCTGCTGCCGGGTGTTGACCAATCGGTGATGGTAAATGATACCTCGTGCCAAACCCAGACCAATCACTGTTCCATTCACGCCCTCTCCCCTTCCCTTCTGTTCTCTGTGCTGTGTGGCTTGTGTGTGATGATGGTGCTACTGGCAAATGTAACGCAAGTAACTAGCTCGGGTTGGTGCTTGGAGGATGAGAAGTAATACCTTACACTACTAGTTACTGAAAAAAGTAATACTATTACTATTACTTTGTAACGCGTTACACCCAACACTGATCATCACAGCTACAATTATGACCTTTGCAGCAAAAAAACCCACGTGAAAATCCATTCGGTATTCCGTGAGTTATGATTAATTAAATGCGTTGACAGCTCATTACACCTGCTAAACAGATTACACTGAGTGGAGCGGGTGACCGGTCTAAGATGGCGGCCGCATTTCTCGTTTCCAGCAGCCAATGTGGCGTCTACTCTATATATGTCTATGCCCACCACCCACTTCAGGGACCAGGTGGTAAACCTGTAAGCACTGCCCTCGGAGAAGAGGCAGATCCAGTCGTGTTGTTGCTGTGTCCCGTCAGAGCATTGCGCTTGTACGTGGAACGCACCCAGAGCTTCAGAGGCTCTGAGCAGCTCTTTGTCTGTTACGGAGGTCAGCAGAAAGGGAAGGCTGTCTCCAAGCAGAGGTTTGCCCACTGGATAGTGGATGCCATCATCTTGGTGTACCAGTCACACGCCAGTTGTACTACAGGCCTTTAACCCACCTCCCTTCGGGGAGCCCGAACAGCAGAACCTAAACTGTATGTGTCTAGTGCCAGCATATGTCCACAGAGCTGCCCTGTGGAGATAGTCTGAGCAGCTGCTCGTATGCTTTGGTCCACCCAAGAAAGGGTTCCCAGCGATCAAACAGACTTTGAGCCGATGGATAGTGGATGCCATTAATACATCTTACCACTCCTCTGGTCTCCCGCCGAGGCTAGGAGTCAGAGCGCACTCAACTCGCGGTGTGGCAGCCTCGAAGGCCCTGCTATGAGGGGTCTCCATGGCTGACATATGTGATGCTGCGGGGTGGTCCACACCTAATACTAATAAGTTTTTATGGTTTGGACTTGCGAGCCATTCCTGGCTCTTCTGTTCTCATGCCTTAAGGCTGTGCACTAACACACACCAGGCAGGGAATTTGAAAGTATGGAGGCGTGGACATCTCGTTCCCATAGCGTCTCATGACGCAGCTCGAGTTCTTTAAAAGGAACGTCTCAAAGTTATGAATGGGTCTCGACACCACACTTTCGCCACAGTTTGCTTCCTGGCCAGTGACATCACCTGCCTATGCAATTGTTCATTGGCTGGTTACACATCGATTCAGAACACGGTCACGCTGAGGGCGTTCCCATAGCGTCTCGTGACACAGCGTCTCATTCCTTCAAGGAACTAGTGTTATATTCAGAACCTTGAGACTTTGAGTTTCCAGTTGGAGTGAAAAGTAACTTATTTTACTAAGTGAGTAAAATAATTATTTCTTTTCACACAAAGTATGATTTTACAGGGCCAGAGTTCGATTAAGAAAGCCTAATTTTCACTCAGTATCATGTTATGCCTTTAAACATTTGAGTCACATTTACTGTACATATTTACATATAAGGGTTTTCTAACATATTAGGTTTGCTCGGTAACTCTCGCTATACAATGTTGCACTTGTGTGGTAAAGAGCTCTATGAATCTCATGAAACTACGGTTGAAGAAAACAGCTCAAACTAGCAATTAAGGAAGTTTAAATATCAGGGTTGCTCCATCGAAAGTGTTTTAATATCACGCAATATTATGCTTTACGTGTTACCCTTGGGAGATATTGACATGGTGTTAACTTTCACTGTTATGGTGATGATACTCAGTTCTATATTTCTTCTCACCCAGGTGAAACACCAAATTAAGAAACTTGGATGAAAAGTAACATCTTACTATTAAATTCTGACAAAACAGTGGTGTTAATTATCGGACCTAAAAACCCCACATGTAATAATCTAGACCACTGCATGATGGGTGCTCTGCCAATTAAATTTACCTAATACTGTTCGGGAGGCGGGCACACTCTGTCAGTTTAAATCTATATTAAAGACACATCTCTTTACTCT
>JAUMHQ010000048.1:20208290-20225889 GCA_032361165.1 Enteromius paludinosus
CCCCCCCCCCCCCCCCCCCCCCCCCCCCCCCCCCCCCCCCCCCCCCCCCCCCCGTCAAGCAGCTTCTACGTCTGCAGAGAAGATCTGATGCCTTACTCAATATCCAATTCATTTGTACATCTTTACCAGCAATTTTCATATTAGCCCGCCGTTGGAGCAAGCGTCTGTTTCGATTCGGTGTGTGGTATCTGCAAGGCTACGAAACCGCAGGCACTGGCAGCAGAGCCAGAATAAGTATGTGTCAGTTAGTCAATAAAGAGGAGCCTGAGACGGAGGGACGATTAGAGCTCTTATCTCCTTTCATCGCTTTTGAATGCTGGCTGAATTGAAGGTCAATATCTTGTGCTTCTCCAGAGCTGAGCAGGTGTCTAGAGAGCATGAATTCACTCTGTTATAGTGCATCACTGTGCCTCTTGGAGTAGCCAGAGCTTGCTAAAAAAAGAAACGAGGAAAGAAATGATCCCACATAGGAAAAAAAAAAAAACTTTAACAAGCAGTTTAGCGAAAAAAGGTAGCAAGGCTGTTTGCTTCGTGTCTCTGGCAGACTCATCGCATGAGTTCCAGTCAATTGTGCGGGAAATGCAGCTTCTCTTCTGAGAGTTAAGATGATGTGTTCTCTGCTTTTTCACTACAGGTAATTGAGAGAAAGAGAGAAGTGAGAGACAGTAAGGGTGGTATCGATGAAACAGACTCGATCATCTGCAAGCTTGCTTAGTGCTGAGATGGAGAAGTATTTGCCGACAGTCGCTAAATTAAAGCCCGCTAATGCAAAGGCTGCGGGCACAAAGGCGATGGCATTCCATTCTCAATGGACCATCTGTTTGGAGACATTTTCAAGGCTGTGCGTTATTGATTACATAGCCTTTTCTCGCGCAAACACGCCATGACAACAGGCCAGGAAGGCTGTGGAATTCGAGGCATATTCAGCTGCGGTTATTTTTGCACATTTCTATTCTGTGCTCAATTATAATGTGAGCGCGGACCCTTTCTGCTCTTGAGTGCCACAATGGATGGAATATGTGATGGACGAAGGCAAATTTTCCTGGTGCAGAGGACCTCTTTCTGTTTGTGGAAGAGCTTAAAGGCCTGTTCAAATGGAAAAGCCACACAACCCACTGGATCAGCCCAGGGACACTTGAGTGGTGGCACAAGAGTGTTTGTGTGTGGTGTTCATGTGGAGTTTGGGTTTGGCTCGAGGGTCTTGTACCCCCCCGAGTGTCCTCTCATCTAGAATGCGACACTCTTAGATGTCACAGTGGATAGGCCTTTGCTTTTATTGCAAAAGAATAACATACAAACAACAGAACAATATACATAGTCCTTTAGTGAATATGTATCAAATGGTTTTATATTCATAATAATAATAATAATAATATGTATTCAGTTGAGAAGGGGCAATTCTTTAAAAAAATATATGAATATTTAATTATTTTATAGCACAGAATAAAATTAGTTTACAGATCATTATTGTGTTCTCATGTTTAATGTCAACGATATGTAAAAACATTTTATATGAATAGGTTCTGATTGGTTAATTTTGTTGCTGTTGAAGCAAAAAATAGAAGATAGATAAAATATCTATGTTAAGGCAGTTTTGTGGCCTCTGACCAATTCAAAAGTTGCACAGTCATTCAACAGCCATATGAATGCTGCCAAACTCAAATGTTTTATCTTCAACAATAACACAAAATTGGAAGAATTTTTTTATTATTATTTCAATATGCAATATGAAACACACACACACATATATATATTTATATATCATCTTGAACTTCATACATGATCTCCCTTTTTTTACCCTATATTCCAAATTTCAGTCATCTCAAAGTGACCTTGATAAACAAAGTTTTAGAAATCAATAAAATGTGTACCTATTTTATTTATTTAATTCACCCTTTTGTCCTTTTCTTTCATTCAGACTCTCTTTAGAGATTTGTTGAGCTTTGGCTTAGAGTCACGTGTTGGCAATCAGATTTTGATTTTTTTTTACTTCAAGACACTGTAGGACTAAAAGAAAAAGATGAACCAACTGAGAAATCTAGCAGAAATTCAGCTTTAGAACTAGCATTCTAGATTTTACTTACATTCAGCCTCTAAAATGTGCATACAATTAATTTTTCAGAGTAAGGGTTTTAAATAAAGACTATAAAATAAAGTGACACAGCTTTTTAATAATAAATAGTTAAATACTAATGAAGAAAATTTATTACAGAATAATTGTTCAGTCGGTCACTCCGAGTCACGTCTGTGACTGACGAACAGGAATCTCGCTTCGAGATGGCAAATCAACTCTGCATGTATACAAACACGCCAATGAAATTGGCATATGCTGATTAATATCCAGCTGCACCTAATCGCAGCACGAGTATAAGTAGGTCAGCGGATTAAGCATTCATTAGCTTTTTGCTTCGGAGCCGAGCTACATGCTGTTCCTGAGCATTTCTTCTACTGCTTACCTGACGGAGAAGGCTGGTGTCACTGCGTTTGAAGCGACGGTGGTTCCAGTCGAGTGGCGGACACATTTGCATTGCACTACCAGCTTTTGTGATCCGAGGGACCATCTGTGCGCCCTGTGCGCTTCAGCCTTTCACAAAAAGAGCAAGCCTAAAGAGACAGGCTTACGGGTGTTTCGTCTTTTTAAAGACGTGTCCTTTTAAGGATTTCCTACCACCCGTGCGTTCTTGGGTGCGGCCGTTACCTGGGGCCGGCGGACGGTCACGATCACTGCCTTACGTGCCTTACGATCATCAAAAAAAGATGATCACAAACTCTGGGGACCAAATTTCAACATTAAAACTCCAGAAACTCATAACCTCGTACCCAGAGGCCTTCTGTTTTGAAAAGAAGAGGAGATGCTACACCATGGTAAACATGCCCCTGATCCAACTATTTTGAGACCTGAAGTAGGCATCAAATTTTTAATGCTTTTTAATGCATTTTTTGCATAAAATTTTACAAATGTCTCAGTGTAAACATTTGTTATGTTATTGTAACACTCTGTCTTTTGTTTTAGTGTTTTCACGGTTCTATTTTGCTTTCGTTTTCTAGTCTTCCTGGTTTTCCCCGACCTCCCACCCACTTCAGTCTTCTGCCTCGCTGTCGTCTGACAGTCCTGCTGCTGGCCCTCAACTCACCGTCCAGCCAGGACGAACCACACAGGACTGCCATCCTCCAGCGCTGTCTGGCTCGGGGTGCTTCCCGACTCCTCCTCCAGCCTCCGAAGCCAGAACTCCACCTCGGTCCTTCAACCCGTCGGCTTCGCCATGGGCCTTGGCTCCATCCTCTCCTTCGGTGCCCGTCAGTCCACTAGCTTCACCAGACTCGATCGTCTCTCACTGGCTCCGCCTTGGTCAGTCGGAGTCCATCCACCACCCCGGGACTCCACGCCTCCGGCTGCGCCTCGTTCCTCCGTCACACCGGCTGTGTCAGGCTCCTCCCTCCCTCCAGCTCCGCCTTGGTCCTCTCTCGCTCCGGCTCCGCCGCGGCCTTCCGAATCACCTCATCCGCGTTGGTCGCCGGCCCCATCTGCTCCGCCTTGGCCCTCCGGATCCTCGCTGTCGGCCTGGCTCTTCGGCCATCTACCTGCTCCCGCGACTCCGGGCCCCTCGCCAGAATGGAGCATTAAGGACCACCCCCCCTCCCTCATTATGTATAAACTTTTTGTTTCCTTTAGGGCGCGAGGACGCGCCTTTCCGGAGGGGGGCGTAATGTAGCGCTCTATGTCTTTTGTTTTAGTGTTTTCACGGTTCTATTTTGCTTTCGTTTTCTAGTCTTCGTGGTTTTCCTTATTTGGTCTTGTTCCTGTCCTTGTTTAGTTAATTAGTTACCCGTTTCACCTGTGCTCCTCACCTGTCTTGATTTCTCCCTAATGTGATCATGTTTAAAAGCCCGTTCAGTTTGTCTTGTCTTTTGTTGTATTATTAACGTTGTTTGAGTTCGTGTTGCTTTCCTTGTGTTTATGTGAGTTATCTTGATTAAGTTGCATCGAATAATTACCTGTCCTGCCTTCGCCTGCCTGATTCAACACTGAACCGTGACAGTTATCTATGTTCTATTGTGAATAAAATATTGGCTCATGTGATTTAAATTTTATAAAAAAAAAGTCATATCCAGAATTCGGGTCTTAGACTTAATAGTTATGAAACAGAACTAGTCTTTTCCTCATTGGATACTGTGATATATACTGTATGTATGAAATGTCTTACAATAAAACTTAAAAAAGTTACGAATTACCAAGAGATTGTATTAGAGTAAGAGGTAGCTGGAGAGGAGAAATTGTTGCTCATGATTAGCAGTTACATTTTTGTCACTCTTAAATATGGCAACACATTAAAGAAAATTCTGCCCCTAAACTCACCTTACAGGGACAGCAAAATAAGAACTTAATCATTTTATAAGGAGCCTATAAACTGCATTCAAAATAAAGCAAATGACAGTTGTTTTTTTAATGCATTCAGCCAATCGAGTTAAACTTGTAATTGGACAGTTCATCATGCACGAGCAACAGTGAACTTTTGAACTCCATATCTTCGAGGTTATTAGAGGCCTGCACCTCTCTTTCATCTCCGCGGCCTGTTCTTCTCATGTTTATCCTCATTTCCCCTACATTCAGTCATCCTGCTTGTTCTGTCTCTGTTCATGCCATTTGTGATATAATCAGCTTTACTGCTGTCCAATGAATCAGTCACGGATGAAAATAAAAGCTCATCTTCTGCCTGGGTCTTTTTCCTCCTGGGATGAACTGAGGATTGAAGGACGGGTCAGTATATGTGTGTCTGTTTTCACTGCAGGTGCCTATGTGTGTGCACGTAGCCAACGGTGCATATGACCTTTAGTTCCTGGGCAGAGCAGCTCCACATTTCCACACTTGCCATTTTTTTCATGGCTGGTGTCCACAGCTCAGTGTGAAATCCAAAGACACAGGACAGGACAAAAGACAGCTTGCTACCTCCATCAAACACCTCTGATGAAGAAAGTCAAAACTGTAACAGGAGCCCAATAGATGGACTTTTCAGGGAATATTCAAGGCAGTTTCCTTTTGAGCAAATTTTGAGCATCACAGTGTGTGATATTGTGAGCTGTTTAATTATGTGTGTGATGATTATGGCTATGTTTAGACTGGTGCAGAACTGTGTTGCAAAAAAGGACAGAGGAGAGAGAGGAGATATATATATATATATATATATATATATAATAGGCAAATATAAGGTTTTAAACCTCTTATTGTTAAAGTTTTTTGTTAACTACAACTTTTTACTCAATAAACTCCACATTTCTTGGTTATTAACAGTTAGGTTTAGGTATTGGGGATAGGATCAGGGATGTAGACTACGGTCATGCAGATTATAGCATTTATAAACAGCCAATATGTTAATAATAGGCATGCTAATAATCAACTACTGTAGTTGATATTGAGGACTGCTCCCTATTCTTAAATGTTAACAAAAGGTGTCCACAGCAGGCCTAAACCAGTCAAGGTTCCAGCACAAAAACACAATTAGCAAAACATTGTTTATGCAATGTGCCAGATTATACAGAGACATAATTTTTGTCAATATTGTATACACCATTGTGAAACAGTGTACATACATTTGAGCCATCCCTTTACACTTTTGCAGCATTTGTTTTGTAAAAATGACTCTACGAAAATAAGTCTGATAAGCTGACTAGAGCCTAAAAACTGCTTGAAAACCTGCAGACCGCACCAACTGGGAACAGCAAATCACATTGCTTTTTAACTCTTTTTACCCAAGTGAGCTATGAATTACAGGCTATCCAATTTTGCAGGAATCTGCAGTGATTTCTAGGAGTTTTGTGGGCACACTTTCTGTGTGGGACATTTATACACAACCTGTGCCTTTCACACACAAAACAACCAAATCCAGATCAGTTATCTAATCCAGTTTTGGCTGCTCTGAGGAGACACAGACGAGAACATACGTTGTACTTCAATCAGACTGAAGAAACAGACTGTTGGCACTGGAAAGATATGTTTTTTAATAATGCTGGCGCTTATATCAGGGGTTCATTTAATCTCTGAAGTAAAGGATCGTTTCTGGACAGACTGCCAATGCTATTTTACACTAAAGGCAAAAATGATTCCAAAATGATTTAAATTTTTTTATTTTAACTTTAAGAAAAGAACAAAAAATACAATCACTAACATCTTAACCAGTTTATCCATGATGTCCATGATTTACCCTTGATGTATGATCAGTCCAAACTAGCATGAAAGTGTCCCTAATGTACCTCATACTGAAAGCCAGAAGTAGTTACAATTGAATGCCATCTAAGCTTTTTTTTGCTTCAGCATGGCTGTCCTTACTACAGATTGCTATTTTGTGTTGTATTATTGATACTAAGCTTTCAGTGTTATGATCTGAGTATTCTCACTCACTATGTCTTGACCTGGTTTAACTGCATCGTGTAATGTATAACACATGTTAAAGTTACTATTTAAATATATACTAGTAAATATTTATGTTTTAAGCATGTTAAACATGTTCTGCTCTATGGAGCCCCTCAAGGGACATTATGGAGGAAAAAAATCGAGGTGGGTAAAAAAAAAAAAAAATTAAGGTTGAGAGAATTTTTTCTCTCGCAAAGTTATTTGTGTTCCCTCGCAAAATGATTTGCGTTCTCTCACAAAACCTTGCGTTCTCTGGCAAAGATATTTGCGTTCTCTGGCATAACCAATTGAGTAAGACTTGATATCCGATGCGATTGACAGTGATGGTTCCATATGCGCGTAATGCATGCTCTCGTGGCAGCACCGCCTCTAATGATGTAGAACTGCTCCATTACGGAGCTGTTTAATACACTGAAAGCTTAATGTAAACAGAAAGTGTTCATTCATTCATTCATTCATTCATAGTTCATTGACTATAACTTGGCATGCACTTACCAATAATAAACAATAAATCAGGATTGGTCAATAAAATTGAATTGTAAATTGGTGTAATTGTTTTTATGATGCCACACATAAAACAGAGCTGTATATGAGCACTAACATACGCTGTACCATATAGACACCCTGCTACTGAAAAAACATCACTCAGTCATGATCATCACTTCATGTCAATAATTACCAGACTCATTAACTGCAAATGAGAAGAAGAACCTTTCTTTTCCATCTGTATCATATGATGTACATTTCAAGCACAGCTTGATTCATTAACGTACAGTTAACAGTAAGCAGCTACTGAATTATAGCTTTTTATAACATCCTTAGCTGTTTTATTTGTTAGACACAGCACTAATTGATCTAGGAAACCTTTAGGGAATCCTGTTACAAAAATACAAACGTGCGTGTATTAGATGCGCCTGTTTTATCTGGTTAAAGAGGCATGAATTTAATGAGGCTGAAATGTGCTTCTCTAATGGTGTGTGATATTATTTGAGGATGTATTGCTGCCTGCGGCTTGAGGTGACTGTGATGTGGATTATTCCAGACTCGTGTTTTGTTTTACTGTCTCTCTGAATTCACAGTAATTTCAGAAAATGCTGATTGTATTACAATAATTTGCATGTACTCAGCCATACATTTATCCACATTGGTATTATTATGAGAGTAGGTTTTGTTGCATAAATCACACAGACAAGATTTTTGTCAGTACAATTTGATGTAAGTGAAGACTGCAAATGTACTGTTTGTTTAAATGCCATACATGTGCATAACAAAATATCCCATATTTTACCAGAAAATACAATTTCAGTGTTTTGTATTTCAAAATTTCGCATTTAATTTAATAGTTTTTTCAGAGTGAAATTTGTTCCAAAGCCTTTCTTCCTGATTAAGGTCAAGGTTCAACTTTATTGTCATCTGTGCTATACAAGGTACAGGTACATAGAGAGACAATACGACGTAGATCAAACACTGACTGTAATAAAATGGCATGATATCAAACAGAGAACTGCCTTTAAAAATGCTCTAGTGAACAGTCAAGCGAGACAAGCTTTCATAAAATTCCCTCTAAAACTTGTAATTACACATTTTACAAAGACTTGAATGGTTTTTGCAGAATAAAAACTGTGACAGCAATCCTGTCAGTGGTCCAGTAAAGTTGAGCAACTCAGAACGGCACCCTGCTGCTCTTTATCTAAAAATATGCCAGGAAAGCTTTCTTCTCATGCTTCTCAACTTGTTTTAGAGATCTCTGTGAGGCATATTAATTCTGTCTGTACAGCACTCTAAATCAACCATATATACTGGATGGTTATTAACCAAAGCCTCAATATACTGTATTTTCAGCAGCCGAATATTGAAGCTCAAATACTGTCTTTCTTGCTTGTGTGATGCCAATTTTTTTTTTGGATCAATATAGAATTCAGAATAATTGTAACTCTATTCAATTATTCCATTGATAGATACAGTAAATGTAACGATCAGCTGGATGTGGCAGCCCAGCTCAGGGGATGGCACTCCAGCACCCAGCGAACTCTCTATGTTTTGTGTTTGTTTACATGGACTCATTCCCACGAACCCATGTCTCCGCCCCGCTTGTCAGTTGTCATGGTGTTTCATTGTTGGCTCCGCCCACTGACCTAGTTTTATGTGCATAAATTCCAGAATGTGTTTGTGTGGCTTCCTCTTGTCGTTTGTTTATCCGTGTGAATCGCTTTTGTTTTATCTACTGTTGCTAGGGATGCTCATTTTAACCGATTAACTGTTAACTGACAGATTTGAATTTTGACCGATTAATACAATCAGTTAAACGGTTTAAAGGGTCATTTTATTTATTTATTTATTTCAGTATTTTACCTACTCATATAAAATCGCATTTTATTGGCCACATTCACACAGCAGCAGAACACAGTTGTTGAGTTCTAATACAGGGAGTGACAACCGTGTTCTCGGAGCACACTCGCTGTGTGAACGGAACAGGACACGTCATTCACTGCTGAAGAGATACGGTCTCTACCGGGTGTTTTTATGTGTGTTTTGGGTAACTTATATTGATGGAGAAATGAACTGTGTGTCATCTGAAGGTTTTATCAGATCTCGTCAGTTTTCCGCCGTAGCCGCTCCCGTCAGCGAATCATAAGCTCCGCTCTCCGCGCAAAGCTGCTGTCAGTTAATGAAGGTTTGATGAATGAACTCGCGGCTCGATTGGACTCCTGTCATGTCAGAAAGTGGTAAGACTTAGTTTTGTGGACGTTGCCATGGTTGATATTAATTGGGTCACTGTTGCTAACTTTTTTTCTTACGTTTTCTTCGTCTTCTGTTGTTTGCAAGTTTTTGCGAATGTATAATGAATCCGCAGAAAACAAATATTACTATTTTTTACAGGTCGCAGGCGCTTATCCTTTCTAATTTAATTCAATTCTCATTTAAAATAATGTTGTTAGTTTACGGTGAATTATCGGTTAACGAGCGTCGGATGTCGGTTACAATTAATAACTGAAGTGAGCATCCCTAACTGTTGCCAACCTCGAATGTTTGACCACCGTCTCTGTTTTGCCCTCGGATTGTATTTACTGTTTACCGCCCCACGCCTCGACTCTGCTCTGCCTCCTAAATTCCTTAACGACCCTGTAAGCGTGTATGTTTCTGCTCTTTGTCTTTTATAAACAGCCAGCAAATGAAACCGCACGTCTCCTCGCTTCCTGGTTATGACAGTAAATGTGCCACACCTGCTACAATACTAGCATTACGAAGCATCTGAAGTAACCTCTGTTTATTATATTTAATAAAGCACATTTTCTGAATGACCATATTTCTACCTCCCTAAGCCTACCCAATACTTAAACTTAACAGCTACGTAAATAGCAAGACTTGGACCTTAAAATAAACTGTGACCACATATACTGTAAAAGTACCTTATTACGACTTATATTTAGGTTTTAAAGGTAAGTGATAGAGATTTTGGTCTACCATCTTAATCGGGGTTGAGATCATGTGACGTTGCATGTTACATAACCGTGCCATACACATTAACTTCGACAATGAAAAATTGTCGGTTAGGCGTTGCCAACCTATCGACTTTGTCGCAAGATTTTAGGCCACATTTTGCCAAAAAAGCGACTAGCGACAAATCTAGCGACTTTTTGGACAAACCTCAGCGAGTGTCTGGTAGTGCCGTGCACATGCAAACTCTTTTTTTTCCCAGTGTGTGAATTCGCTTACATTTGACGAAACCAAAAACGAGGAGATTGTAAAGAAAAAAAAGTGCATCGTCTGTGTTGTGGAATTGGTTTGGGTATAGGAAAAGTGATACGAATGAGACGAACGTGAATTGCTAGGTGAATAATATCACCTTAAGTGTTTTCTCCCCCATAGAAGTCCATTATAAGGAAACAGCTTAATGTGACTTAATGTACTTTAACAATGACTGGGGGAAACCAAACTTCTGTCCAATTTTATTTATAATAAAGACTTGCCGCAAAATAATGTGAAGTGCTCACCCCCATAGCCATTATAAGGAAACAGCTTAACGTAATATTATTGACTTTATCTGTCGAATATGGGCTCGTTCTTTTGCCAGTAGTTAGTGATTATTACAAGAAAATATAAATACATCACTCTACAACCTGAGCTACTGTATACCAACCCTGAGTCATGTGGGAGACATAATAATACAAAACATTAATATTCAAATGTCCTTTTGCTGATAGGGGTGAAGGTGTAGTATATGCTCTGATGGGTCGTATTTTGCCGCTATGTACAAACAACCTATACGGGCTTATTAGTTGGAGGACATGTTGAAATATATATACATGTAAACCTGATCACCATAAACCAGTTAACATTACATTTTCTGAAATAAAAAATTACACAGCTTCTATATTCTTGTTATTAATATGAATTCTGTGTCATGCATATCCATGCATAATTGGTTTGTGTCAACAAAACATGAGCGGATGAGAAAAATTAAAGTGTTTCAAGAGTTTATTATTTGTAATCTAGATATAAGTTTGTACACCCTCAATGGATATAAACAAGATACCTCAGGCTGTTTTTGAATCCAGATGTAAGTGAGATGTATGTATCTAGTGTATGCATCCAAATGTGACACTTGATCAAACATTACAAACATTCCCATTGTGTTTGGAGAATGATCAACTGTAATGCAGAAAGCAGGAGGGATGATAATGTGATGGCTGTGTTTCCTGTGTGAGATGAGCACACGTGAAGCCTGGAGCTCTGTTCTTTCTCAGACACAATCATCTAAGCTGTTATCCCCATGCCACCCTGAGGTTAACATTTGCATATGATTTCATTGCTAAACCAATAGATGCAAGATGTCATGCGGGAAGTGCACGGCACAAAAAGATGCCACATTAATGGGAAAAAAAGAGGTCCTGATACATATAATGGACCAATGTAAATGTAGCGAGTGTGTAAAGCACATGATAACTGAGTGTGCAGAACAAACATATCATGGACAACGGATATGTTGCTATGGTGATGAGCTGAAGACAGCTTCACTGCTGCTGTATTGCAGGAAAACAGGTGAAATTCTACAATAATACTTCTAATCATGGCTATAAATGTCACATATAGTACCAAGATAGTAATGCTACTGCATTTAACAGTTACTAATGAACAGCAAATATGTTATAGGCAACTAGTATAGATGGTCCCAAAGTGTTAATAATGGACTCTGTTGATAAGCTAAAGATAAGATAGCAGTAGTGAGCATAAAAACTATACAGAACAGTCAAATACAAGGTAACAGTAATTCAATTCACTTCAGTGGCGCCCATTGAGGGTTGTCACAACGAAATTATCCGCACGTTGGCACAGGTTGTATGTTGACTTGTGATTTGGGCATGAAGAGAACTTCATAAAGCAACATATTATTGCTGACTACTTCGGAAAACCCTTCACATCAGGACTATGTTGCTTAAAATGTTATCTAGGTTGACAACTAACTAGGGATTGGAACTGAGGTCTTTGACATGCTCCTGGATAGCCAATAGTAATTCGCCATGAAGACCTTTAGGAAGATGTTAAGGAATGTTCCTCAACTTTGTGCATAACTTTTTTTTTCTGAAGAACGTAAGAATACAATTATAGTAGTGTAATACAATTAACACTATTATAACAACACTCGAAATTAATGCATTTTGTTAGAAATTTAATTCAATTGATCTTTCATAACCTCATAATATTATTATTATTAATTTAGTTTTCTTTTTCACAGTGTGGTGTGTGATCATTTTTCTGATGCCAGATTCATTATTGCAATTCTGGGAATTCATTATTGCCTATGCATTCTGCTTAGCCAATATAGATTTCCCAGAAACTCAATGAGCACGTTTTTATGACAAGCTATAGTATTTCCATCCGGAACACAAACAATTCAAAAAGCAAGCTCTGTTCCATGTTTCAAATAAAATGCTGTTGTAATTATGATATGCTACAGGTTCTGCAAGTATTTCGCAAACTTACAGAATTCTTTATACAATGCAAAATTAACATTATCCTTCCACATCCTTTTTGATAAAGCTGTACTTTGGTCTCTGCTGGTCCAAGCAAATTATTGAATGTTGTTAACAAGTACAACCAAGTCCTATACAACAAAGATAGCTTACAAGCTAACAAATTTGACCAAGATAATCGACCAGGTTTACCTCAGCTGCAGCAGCTGCTAGTCTTATGACTTATAGTATCAACCACTGAAAGTACTGTAGTTTGGGCCATATAAACTACCTGGCTTTATCTAGATTTTTCAGCAAGGAGGTCAAAGTGCAATATTTCATAATGTATGTTGAAAATGAAAAAAATATAGAAATTAATTAATTGATACTCCGAAAACATTTGCATTAGCTATGAGACAGATGAAGTAGTCCATACCAAGAACAGAAGTTCTCTGTACACGAGTGAAAACTGAAACAGTGAATTCACAGTAATATTACTGAATACATTAAGAAATGTGTTGAATATGTTCATAACATCAGTACAGATTAAGTGTAATGGACAGAAAGGTTGATTACACGTGCATGTATGTCGTCAAACATTCATTTAAATGCAGTATAATCTCACCATAATCTCTCTGACTGAATGTATGTGGAGATTATAAAATATAATCTTAAAGGACTGCAGTGACAGGATCAAAATGCCATCATATTTCCATCACTGCCTTTCTGCAAAGGATTTATAAAATCGGAAACACAGGAGACAGAATGAGACAAACTCTTGTGGGTTATCTGACCCATCAGCCCTAGCTGAAATAACACCATGAAGAACGAGCTGTAAAGCTTGTAGCTGTGCTGTGAAATCATTAAGATCATAATGGGAATTTGAATAATTAATCCGTGTGTGCCACCTCATTTGATCTAGACAGCCGACAGCTCAATGGCTCGATCCATAATCTGTCATGCACATTCTGAATGAGACTTGTGGCGCCTGTGCTTGAGCAGGTGATTGGGTTGACGGCACTGATTTCATTGACGTGCTTTATAATCCGAGGAATGGATTGGCAGTTGCTCTGGAGGTTTTTATTGGTCTGTGCTGATCTGTTGGTTTTGTCTAAGTGTTAGGAAAGCTGGAAACTATTGCGGTACTATATTATTACATGGTTATAACATGATTATTAGCTCATAGTATTATGGTACCATCAAAAATCGTATAGTTTAACACATTTTAAAAAATAACAACATTGATATATCATCAAATGTTTAAAAAAGCAGTCTTTACATGTCAGGATCACAATTGCACAAAAAGTGCATACATTAAACGGATAATTTCCCAGAATACACCTTTGTATAAGGCTGTTTGTTTTATGTTTTCAGTTTATTTTGTTCTGGTTCCAACACTAAATACAATCATACAATCAGAAATCATTAGCAAATCAAACAGCCTGCTGGGGGAATCATACTAATGTTGTTCTGCATGATTCATATCTGAAAGTATCAATTAGCGGACAGCCGTGGCTATAATTCATCATGTGTTATTGACAAAAGACTCCCTTGTTCTTGTAAAACAGCTCACCACAAACCTGAATGTCACAGCACAGGCACTCTGCATTTGAACAAACCGATCATGTTAAATTGTTCCTGTTGTGTCATTTTCATGGAAAAAAACCAACAAGCGTATTTAAATGCAGAACGCAAATTTCCTCAAAGACAAATGAGGCGCATCTGATTACAATCCCTCCGTCCCGCTGGGAGATAAAAACACATTATCACACATTCATTAAACTGCAGGATAGACTTATCAAACCCCATCAAGGGGATGAATCAAGATGCATGCATAATGTCCACTTTCAGGTGTACTTGAAACTGTAGTGCAGATTAGCATTAACTGAAATGTGCATTTGTTGTTTGTATTGGAGGGGTTTCATTAAACTGGAAAATACCAGTTGATCTTGACACAAACAGTATACCAGGAAATCTCTAATGTTAACTGCGTGAGTTGTTATCAGATAAAGGCTAAGCTCCAGATGCCATACGGCACACATTTTTTTTCGATTATTTCTCTATTTTTGTAAGTCCAGCACAAATGGATGCATCCAATGGAATCCTAGTTTTCAAAATGTGCTGGACTTACGAAAATAACGAAATAATCATGTCCCTGACACGAATAAATCGATTAAATTATCATTTCATGATATAGTCACGAATTGCCGTGCGACTGGGTTGCTATTATTATAACTTTTAGACATTTTCAGTTTTATTACACTTTTATTAATATAAAATTAACATGATTCTGTCGATGTTTAATTGTTATTTGTTGTGTGCATTGTGAACAAATATCCAGCGAGTGATGCTCTGAGAAACAACGTCATAATATACAGTCCCACCTGCTTTTAGCCCTTAATCTAATCTGAAGCAAATAAGCAATTTTTGATTGCTCATTACTGTGCATTGCAGGTGCTACCAGGTGAGCTACTGAGCAAGTTTACTATGTCAGAAATATCAAAATATCATATATATTAATATAAGAATATCAAATCATGTGCTATTAAAAAAGTGTTTTGAGGTCATAACAGTATTCTGCACTATGTAGAAACAAATGGTTTAAAATTGATAATCTGCAACTACCACAACATACAGTGGAAACATTGTATCAACGTATTTCTTTTACCTAAAGATTTAATCTATAGCATTTTCTGCTTATATCAGCCTCAATGACATGTAGCACTGCCAGTTGACTTTCCCTTCTTTCAGTTGCTTGACATATTTGTCGCCATTCGATATTCTTTATTGTAAAACCGACGAGACACAACAAAAACACAGCTTCAATCACAACATCCTCTATCCTCCTGTTGTTTACATTGTTATTCTTAGTTTTTTTCTTGTTGAACACTGTGTACAAATTACGTCGCTGTTGACCAAAATGGTACTGGGAAATAGTTTGCGCAAAATTGTACTTCAGTACTGTACTTTACTACTGTACTTTACTAATGCGGTGCGAAAGGCCCTAATAGTAAAATTCATTGGCATAGACTGTACTTCTATCACTCACAGGCTTATTTTTATTCCTATTGGACTACCAATATGGTGAGCTTATTTTGCGTTTCATATTCCATTTCCAATTAATTTTTGAAAATAAAAGTGTCTTAAACTTTGGCAGTTTTATTAAATCAAGAGGCATAAAAAGTGAAATTAAAATTCTGTATAGTAGTATACTTTTCCAAACAGAGCCACAGCCAGATACACATCCACTCTGAGGGCTCAGGTTGAGAGCTCTGTGATAAAAGACACAATGGGTCACTTTGTTCAAGGCATCTGTCTTCTGTCGCAGTGCCATATTCTGCTCCCTGCCTTGTTTTATTCATTTGTGAATCTGCTAGCATTGAATCAACCCCCCTGCATAACCTAATGAGGACCACGACTCTTTGATACACATCCACGGCTAATAGACCAGAGAAGAACTGTTCTATAAAGCCCTACGATTCACATCCTCCTCTTCACTCCTTTACACTGTGAGGGATCCAGGACTCAACAGCACATAATGACACACCAGCAGACAGTAATAATTGGGAAGATGCACTCATACTTTCAGGAAACACAGGCTGACCGCTTTCTCAAAGCACTCTCTCAATTCTACTGGAAGCAATACATAGACATCTGAGTGTGCAGGAATGCTGTGAATACTTGGCAACCCCATGATCTTCCATATATTCCCCTTAGGGCACACCTCTCCCCTTTAAACTCCCTCAAGTGTTCATTACCGGCCAGCCTAAACCCGTCCACCAGTTAATAACCATGACAAGCTCAAAAGAGACCTGAGCTTCCTGTGTGCATGCGAGAGGATATTGTTGGATGCCAAGAACTTAATTGGGCTGTGATTTCAATCGACTGCCAGAGCTATTTATAACACTCAGGATACACCCCTCTTGCTGTCTCTGGATAGCACTTTATTGTCATCTTGCTAGGTACAGTGCACAGCATGCAGCCTTTCAGGAAACACAAGCCTGTGCTCACTACACTGATGTTGTTTGATTAAAAAGACAATGCAGAACACATCTAATCCATTCGTAATTTTTAGAAACATCTGCCAGTAGACGGGCTGATGTGAATATGTCTAAGCTGGCACAGTTTTAATTACAGTTAATTAGAGTTTTAAAGATGACTGAAGAGAAATATGTTTTTCTCTGTGGGGATGACATAGCATAGCTATTATTAGATTTTTGTAAAGTAGCGAACTACTTTCCAAGAACACTGCTGTGAAAATTGGTTAATAAACTAATTATGTCAAGGTTTCTACTATGTATGTGTGTGTGTGGTTCTGGTATTGAATACGTTATGTCCCAACAAGTATAGTAATGACAGTAAAACCTGACCTATTGGGGATCTCCATAAGGAAACAAGCTTGTAAATCATACAGAATGATCTTAAAATCTAAAAATACTTGTAGGGTTGGGGTTGGGGTAAGGGGTAATGCTTGTACGGTTAGGGTTGGGGTAATGCTTGTAGGGTTAGGGTTGGGGTAAGGCTTGTAGGGTTAGGGTTGGGGTAAGGGGTAATGCTTGTAGAGTTATGGTTTGGGTTGGGGTAATGCTTGTAGGGTTAGGGTTGGGGTAATGCTTGTAGGGTTAGGGTTGGGGTAAGGCTTGTAGGGTTTGGGTTGGGGTAAGGGGTAATGCTTGTAGAGTTATGGTTTGGGTTGGGGTAATGCTTGTAGGGTTAGGGTTAGAGTTAGGGTTAGGGTTAGGTTAGAGTTAGGGTTAGGGTTGGGGTAAGGGGTAATGCTTGTAGGGTTAGGGTTGGTTTAAATCAATAAAAAACCTAGTAAATGATTATATGTTAAAATAGTTTAAATCAGTATTTTATTCTATGTAAACATTTAGGTAACACTTTAGTTTAGGCACCAATTTTCACTATAGACTAGTTGCTTATTAACATGCATTTTGCTAGCATATTGGTGGTTTATTAGTACTTTATCATGGCTTAAACTGTAAAAAAATCTTAAAATTTACAGGGAATAAACGGCAGCTGTGTTTGCCGGAATTCAACCATAAAAATACGGTAGCAACATTTTAGGTTTTATGGTTTTAAAGGGATAGTTCACCCCAAAATGAAAATTAGATGTTTATTTGCTTACCCCCAGGGCATCCAAAATGTAGGTGACATTGTTTCCTCAGCAAAACACAAACAAAGATTTTTAACTTTAACCGTGGCAGTCTGGTAGTCATTTAATGGAAGTGGA
>JAUMHQ010000048.1:20275342-20289257 GCA_032361165.1 Enteromius paludinosus
TTTTTTATGATGATTTAAAAACATTTTTTTAGTATTTAAGGACACTTTACAGTCCTTCTATAATTTAATGTCTTTATGATTTAAGGTCTTTTTTTGGGATTTAAGGGCACTTTACAGTCCTTCTAGGATAACATTTTTTTATGATGATTTAAAAACATTTTTTTAGTATTTAAGGACACTTTACAGTCCTTCTATAATTTAATGTCTTTATTATTTAAGGTCTTTTTTTGGGATTTAAGGGCACTTTACAGTCCTTCTAAGATTTTAATTATTTTTTTATTAATTTATTCCATGGGATTTTTGTGGAATTTTACTTATTTGTATTTTTGATTATGTGATTATGGAATCACACAAAAGAAAAAAAAAGAAGGGCAATGTCAAGAGCACAGAAACAATTCTGTGAAAAACAGAAACAGAAATCCAATTCACGAGTTCACGCATCCTCATTAGTAAAGTGTAAAAAGCAAATTTGGCGTGTTGTCCAGGGAGCGAGCCGGGAGAACGGCAGGCTCCGAACCCTAGTGATTTGAACCCTAGCGAAGGCAAGGGTTCGGCATCAGGCTCAATGTCCGACTGCCCCCCGGAAAGAAAGTCATGCTGCTAGAAGGAGGAGATGGAGAGGGTTTGCAAAAGTGAGATGCGAATGAAGGGGAAATGTGTGCAAAGTGTTGAACTAAAGTGCTATATAAAGTGAACTAAAGTAGGACCATTGACTTCCATTGTATTTTTTTCAACTATGAAAGTCAATAGTTACAAACTATTTTCTAAATACAGTATCTTCCATTGTGTTTGGCAGAACAAAGAAATTACTTGAGAGTGAGTAAATGATGACAGAAGTTTCAATTTGGGGTGAACTATTCTTATGTTAAAGAGTAAAAGAGTACTCGCAGAGCTAGGGATACAAAAATTTATGAATTCTGGTGACACAAGCGGCAGTGACCGCTGGCAATGCAGCAAAGCTGAGCAGAACTTTATGCAAATGAGAAGCAAAACAATGTGCCAACTACCAACAGGAGTGCAAAAAGTGATCCACTGCAGTGACACAGTTGGAGACTAGAAACCAACCAGAACACAGTAAACCAACCGCTCAGTGGATCTGCGATATGCAGTCATTTAATCTCTGTCAGTGTCAATGCAGCTTTTAAGGGCTATTGTAAAAACCATGTAATGCCTTTACCAATTGCTTGCTAATGGTTAGCTTGTGTATACAGTAAGTGGTCTGACTGCTCTGCATACTGTCCTGTCTGTGATGGCTCTTAGTAGTGGCAGTCGATGAACGCTATATGATACTGCAATGCAAATACAAAAAAGGCACACATTTATATGTTATAAAGTTATAAATAGAACTTTTGGTGTTTTTTATTATTCCCAAGTTTTATTTATTACCCCAAGATAAAAGTAACTATGCATTGGTTTTGGTAAAAAGTTACACACAATATTCTAATGCATTACATTTAAGAGAAATGCAACAATGTTTATAACACATTTTCAAGGCAACTACATTAGAGAACACTTTGAAAGATGCACACTTGTAAGGACATGAGTGGACAGGAGTGCTTTCATTACTTACACTTAAAAGTGATGACGAAAATGTCCCTACCAACTCAAATCAGAGGTGTTATTATGCACAAAGTGCATTTCAGATGTTTATAGCTTGCTAAGCAACATCACACCTTGAAACACTACCAGAGATTTGAAATGACATGTTGTCAAAGGTTTGCTTAAAGTATATCAGCTACTTTACAACGGCTTTAAATGTGGCTCATCCAATCACAATTCACAGTTTAATCTGTCTTATAATAACTCCTGTTACATAATGCAAAGCTGCGTGCATACTGCATGTCAGACTTAATCATATGCTAGACTTACTCATTTATCTTACTCGCTTATTCACACATTATTTTATTTTTCATTAAATATTTGTCAGATGAATTCTTGAAAACATGGACAGAACCACAACATCTAGTCACAGAAAGGGAATGCCTTGTATAAAGCAGAGGATCTGGATAGATAAATATATATTTTTTTTAATTTATTAATTTAGATTCTGATTTTATTTAATTACACCTTAATTTGGCAACAATTAAAACTTTGAATGATTCTTTTTTAAAATAATAATTAATTTGTCATTGTCAACGTTTTATGTATTAATTTAATTACCACCATTTTTGATGAGACTTTTTAAATAATAAAACAAAGAATTCAGAAAAAATAAAATAAATAAATAAACAGACACCAGTCAGGGTTTTCTACCTTCAGTCTGGTTTATTCTTGGTCACACTATCAAGTATACTGTGAGAGAACAGGGTTTAGATTTTTGAATGACAAATCTCCTGTCTAGTTTACTTTCAGTACAGTAAAGGTTTGGTCATTTGGTCATTAGTCATGGCTGCGTTTTTATGTGTCATAATGTCTTCTGTGAGCATTTCTACATGCATCAGTTCCTCCATCTATTATCTGAATTGCTCTCTAACATTACCCTCCTAATTTTCCTCCCAGTTTATTCTCTGCATGTTCTTTGTCCCGTGCCAGATTGTTGGTTCCCAGTTGTGTCTTGACCTGCTGTGCCCGAATGTTTTCCCCATGCAGGGTGTAGTTTTTTTTTTATAAATAGGATAATGCCTGTTGAGTCTCTTCCACTTCCCCACACAAATCCTGACATCTATCTGTCCTGTATAAGGTTTTGGTCGTACCATTGGGTTTACATCAATACAACAAAACAAAGCATTTTGCCCAGTATGTGGCCACCTCTGGCTCAGTTAATTAGTATCTGTGAACCCAATGCCCACAGCAATGCTGGTTTTAAGACATGTTTTCTTTGCTGTCGTAGACACACCCAGGGGGTCTCACAATGATAACATAAAGCAAAGTATTACACAATCTCTAGCTTGAGGTAGAGCTGCACATTTTGTGCGCCACATTTACTCGTCTTGATATTTTCTCTTTTCTTCCACATTCCTGCTTTTTATTCTCATTTAAGCATGCTACAATTTGCACTCCCACTCATCCAATAACACATTAGTGCTGATTTACACCGTCTTTTTTTGGTTGTATTGTTTGTCTGTGTGTGGTCTATCTGTCTTTTTTATCCACCCATTCTTCCTCTCTTGCAAATTGCAATCTCAAATTTTCCTATTTGATATTTTCTGCCTCCACCCACACTCTTTCCTTCACTACTCTCTTCTCTGTCTTATTCTCGCTTTCACTCAACAATAGTTTCTATGAAACTGATAATGTAGAAAGCTAATTTGGTCTCTTTTAATCAGACTTTTGACTATAGTCATCACTCCTGGTCTACGTATTTTGGTCATTTTTTGCAAAGAATAACCTTTTTTTTATATATATGTGACATTTGTGGGCAAGTACATCTGAAATTTGATACCAATTGTTGCACCAAGAACGTCATTTGCTTCCATAATAGGGGAATCAATACTAGTTAGTGGCTACCAGGAACTGTTTGGTTGCTAATGTTCTTTTGTAAAAACAGAAGAAAGAAACTCATACAGTTTTGATGAAAGAATTTTTATTTTTGAGTGTACTGTACTTTCAATATTATATATATTTGTTGGCAGTTCACAAATTCTGACAATGGGACAGTATACACTCAAATTAATATTTAGGCCTAATTTGAATCACCATCAAATTACCATATATTTTTTCAGTCTCTCATTACATTTTAACTAATTAAATATTGCTTGTTCAACAACCAGCCATATTGTATTTATAGAGACACATTTCATATGTTAATTAATGTAATTGTTTTCAGAATTAATACATTTTTGCATATTTTCAGGAATTTGAATAAAATCATTTGAGTGCAAAAATCTTCCCCTTTTCTAGCTGTTTCACTTATGCATGACTGACAAATATGCATGGCACATTTTTTTGTTATTACTAAAAATGTACTAAAGGAATGCAAATTTGATATGCAATTCAAATAGATACATTTTAAATTTAGGCCTATGTTAGGCATTACCTTGATTCTAACCAATAAGACCATGATAAGGTCCTTTACATAGTCACTCTTTTTGATTTTGAATATGGCTTTTTCACCTAAAACCCGAACCTCAGTGAGGAATCCACATTTATCTCCATCAGCGCTAAACCTGTAAAACACTTGCAGCTGGTTACATTGTTGCCAACACATTATTTTCCATGTTATTGTTTTTTAATAATTTGGTCTCTCTTTAATGATTCTACTGGCTGGATTCAGATTAGCTCTTTGCACTGAACATTATAATTATGAGCTTAATATAATAACTGGCCGCAGACCAGAGAGAAACCCCATGACACATTTGTTAGTATTACAGGAGACTCTTGTAATATAATATATTATGAGCGTGGCTGAAGCAGTCCATATGGTGCCGCCCACACATTGCAGGGTCTCACGGCAGCACCTAGTGCTCTAATTGGTATTTGCGGAGGCCGAATGGAGGCCCATTTGTTGTGCTGTCCTATTAACCGAGCTGAGAACAGCCTGCATGAACAAGCTGGGAGGAGCGCTGGGGAAAACCTCCACCAGATGATGGATAGCCTTCTATTCCTGCATGGAGGAAACTAAACGTTCCTTCAACCAAATAGCAGCTACAAACCAATTCACATAATAAACACAGAGAGGAAATAACCAAACAGATAAAAAACAGACTAAACAATAACATGGCTGTGTTGGGAATAGAAAAAAAAAAATCACTTCCTGATTACAACGCAGTGCACACTATAAACAGCTTACTGTACTTTTTAAAGGGTTACTTCACCCCAACATGAACCCCCATGTCGTTCAAAACCCGTAAAAGCTTAGTTCGTCTTTGGAACACAATTTAAGATATTTCGGATGAAAACCGGGAAGGTTGTTACTGTCCCATTGACTGCCTAGTAATGAACAAAGAAAAGTCAGAATAGTCCATCTGCCATCAGTGGTTCAATCTGAATTTTAAGAAGCGATGAGAATACTTTTTAAAATGTTTCTCCATTTCGGAGAATATCAGCTGAACGCAAAGTGCGTATGGTGTTCTGTGTCAGCCACAACAGAAGGACACATTTTCTACATGTATTTACGCTTTGATTTCAGCAAAAAAACAGTCTATCCTAGTGTCGCAGCTGACACAGAACAGCGTACATAGTTTGGGTTCAGTGATACTCTCCAAAATAGTGCTATGGTGATGCGGAGAGACAGTGACAAAGAGACCAATTATTGACAAATAATTTTTCTTTTCTTTGCATAAAAAAATTATTATCATTGCTTCATAAAATACCTTAAATTGTGTCTCGAGGATGAGCATGGGGATAAGGGATCAATGGCAAAATTTTCATTTTGGGGTGGAATAACGAATGAAATAGTATATGCTGACCTATATGACTCCTGGCTAACTGGCACTCTTAAAAGTCAACAAGAATTATTATTTCGGATCTGGAAATAAAATGAAATCACATGAATACTGTCTGAAGTGTTGTTTTAAGCCATCGAGATTTAGCCATCAGTTGGATTATTAACTGATTAATTATGCTGCTTCTGAACAATGAAGAAAGAAAGCCAGAATATGGAGATTTGAACACGCTTTGGTCTGGAAGCACACAATGTGCCCATTTTCCTCTGATGAATTCTTCTGCACGCGTGCGATGGCAGAGGAAGAGGCATATGGACGGCATTGTCTCAGAACATTGTGTTTATCTGAGCTGTGGGAGAGTGAATTTAATTAAAGGAGGATTGTGGGAAGAGCGGGTGGACACATGTGAAGCCACATAAACGGGAGCAAAGCCCCACCTTATGTAACAACAAGCATCTGAAGATCTCATTCCCAGAAAAAAAAGAAAAGAAAAAGAAAAACACGTCCAAAGAACGTTCTCAGTGTGTGAGAATATAACACAGCAGAGTGCAGAATCACAATGTCACAACTCTGAAATGAGCAGAAACGGTACAGGTAAAACACTAATGTCTGACTTCAAAACACATGCTGTATGAAGCTAAGGCAGTGTTTGCTAGATCTTTGTTCCAGGGGTTTGTCTAAATGCTGTAGCTCTGTTACTAAAACCTATTATCTTGCTTTTCTGCCTACTTTCTTCATGAGAAAGAAGGTTTCTCTGGGAATACACTAACCCATATTAAACCACATATGTAAACCTGTTGCCTACTGTACAAAAGAGAAGCTGGAAGTGCTTCTTGAGGTTTTCCTCCCAAATAAAAGCTTGATGGTTTAACTGCTATCATGGTGTATTTTTTATTATTTAGATTCAAAACTGTAAATCTTGATTTAGAAAAGAATTAGAACTTTTATACATTTGAATTTATCAAAAATCTGAAAAATCACCTAGCCCTGCTTCCTCATGGCTACTGAAAGAGATATTGGTAACACTTTATTTTGATGGTCCCTTTTGTACACCTACATGTCAACTAACTCTCATTAGAATATTAGTACACTCTCTAATTAATATCTGCTAACTCTTTATTGTGATGGTCTTCCAAAAGACATTCTACTGACTACTGACTACCCTAACCCTACCAGTCTACTTATACTCTGCTAGCACTCTATTGAGAGTGAGTAGATATGTAGGTGCAATGTTACTTATAATCAACAGAATACGTTAAAGGGACCATCAAAATAAAGTGAAACCGAGATTTGTGTTGGTTCTTATAAAGAGTATAATTAGCCTTAAAATGCAACAGTTTCTGTAGCAGAGTGTTATCTTTTGGTACTTTTGAAACATATGAGATGTTACTCTAAGGCCCCGTTTACACAAGTGTTTTTAGTTTTAAAACACATACTTTTGGCTACGGTTACAGCTATCGTTTACAGTACTCGAAACTGAGACTTTTGAAACCACTGCAAACCATGTTTTAGTTTGAAAATGCCAGGGTTGCATTTCAAAGTAAACAGAGCAAAACAGAGACTTTGGAAAACAATGGCGTGGCTGCCCACATTCTCTCTGCATATCCTTGACCGTGTAAACAATAACATAATGCTCATAGTTGTTTACATATATTTGCATATTCCACCTTTGATCGTTCCAAGCATGCAGACGCAGCCGTGATTTAAAAAGTAGTAGTTGGTGATGCCACTTTGTAAAGAAATATTACGTGTTTGCAAGAACTCGTAATACACGTTTACGATAGAACTGCAACGACTAGTTGGCTGATCGACTAATAGTCGATGGCAAAATTCGTTGACAACTAATTTAGTAGTCGTCGGGTCGTTAGTGATGTCAACAATGTAACGCGAGGAACCAACAACAGACACAGTGGGCGTGGCGTCAGGCCTAGGAGAGGCTTTTTATTAACAAAATAATCAAGTGCCCAAAGGGGAAAAAAGTGTCCAAAATAAAAGGGGAACTGGTGTCCTCATTGTGCTCCTGGGACGTAAAGGTCAGGGAGTGTTCGAGGGATAAGAGTCCAGAGAAGGTGCGGAGTCTGTTGCAGTTCAGCTGCGTTCATCTTCGGCGGCTCACACCTCTCGCTTCTTTCGTCTCTTTCCTCAGTTGGATCGCCCTCTAACGGCTCACTCTCCTGGCGGCTAGCATTCCGGACGCACTTATCTCAAGTGGCTTGCATATCCGGCGGCTCGCTCTCCCTCCGCTCCCTTCCTGGACCCACGAGTACACCAGCGTGCATGCACAGGGGAACAGACCGGTCTCTGGAGGAGAGGAGCGCTCGGCTTTTAACAGCAGTGGTGATGAGGCTTCATTCAGTTCACATGGGCCAAATAAGCTCACTCCTGCGCCCCTCCTCTCCACACACCCACTCCAGTCGGGAGCCTGGGGAAGTGCGGCGATAACATTTACATGCAATAAACTTTAGTTTATGGAACAGTGTTTATTTTATTGCTGATTGCAACTCTTTTGTTTACTTCTTTACTGCAATACTGCAAACTTTTCGTTCATATTTGCAGAAATGCAGAAAATGCACTTGGAAGCAATAAATGTTATGTCTTCTAATTTTATTGTGTTTCATCTTTTTAATGGTAGGAGAATGCTAAAAACTAAATATATTAAATATACAAAAGATACAAAGCCATTTTTTTTTTTTTTTGCAGTTCATAATGACTAGTCGACTAGTCTTTAAGGTAGTTGATGACTAGTCGACTATTAAAATAGTCATTAGTTGCAGCCCTAGTATACGAAGTCAACGTTTTCACAATTACATGTTTTTGTAGTTTGTATGGAGATTGTAATGGTACTTTTTTAAAAACTTGCACTTGGTTTAAAAATGTGGATTTTCAGGTCCCCAGAATGCTGTTTTTGTGTAAATTAATGGCCAAAATGCTTAAATATGTTTTCCATATTTAGTTGAAAATTGTTTTGTGTATATGCCTGCTAAAATGCAGTCACAATATACACCAATATGAAGTGAACAATATGGTGACCCATACAGTACTTGGAATTTGTGCTCTACATTTAACCCATCCAATGTGCCCACACAGAGCAGTGAAAACACACACACCATGAACACACACCCGGAGTAGTGGGCAGCCATAGATGTGGCGTGATGCTGAACGATGCCTTCCTCAAGGGTCTCACCTCAGTCGTGGTATTGAAGGTGGAGAGAGTGCTGGTTATTCACAATCCCTGACGGACCTGGGACTCAAACCAGCAACCTTTGGGTTACAAGTCCAACTACTGCCCCACAATTCCAAATTATTCAGCCCTACATTTTTGTATTGCAAACCTGTAGCATTTAGCCCAACTTAACGAAGGTTACATGAAATTCTGACAGATTATAGGACAAATAATCCTATAAAACAGAAAAATGCTGCTATTATGTTTCCTATAAGAGTTTTTTGAGTGTTCTACGATGCCTCAAGACATACAAAAAAAAATGTTGTGAAATAGCAAGTGATTAATTTCACTTCGCACTGAAAGTCTAGTAACAAACTAGTTGTAAGTGACATGACTCACTTATTGAGGGATTTATTGCTGATATAAAATGCGAATGGACTCCACCCCATCCCTCAGAGTCTGTCAAGTATTCAACACAATGCACATCTTCAGTCTAAACAAGACTGCACTTCAGACCAAAAGTGCTAATAAAAGTGAGAGCGCTACAGTCCATGTGTTCAGATTTCACATCAGTCATTAAACACAAGATTGTTGCTCTAATCTGGCAGATTTGCAGCTGGATAAAGACATGTCGGGATTTTGATCCACTCCTGAGTTCACACTCCATTTAGACAGCTTTAAGGCTCAGAGCCGCTCGATTAACTTGTCAAAAGCGTATCAAATAACACTCTGGGCAGCTCACAACAACATATCCAATCTTCGGCAGGCCACAAAATTTACACTGTGTCTGAATTAGTCACGACATGGCAGGTTTCCACATGCAATTTTCTGTCATTGCTAAAAGTGAAATACACAGAACACTAAAGTCTCCGTAACACTATGTCGTAACTAAATGCACCGCGATGCCACGCCACTTGATAAAAGGTATCTTTTCCATGTTAATCAAGAGTTTTTGTACTAACTAGCCGCAACAACCACACACAATTTTTTTTATTTAGAAACCATTTCTATTTCCGCAACGCCATGCTGAAATAACAGAATACTATACAGTATGACAGTAGATAATCTCAGGTGATTATTCAAAGTGGAACATGTCCAATATGAGTTTAAATATCATAATTACGTGACCTTATAGCCATAATGAAAGCAACAGCAGTTGTTTAGGTGTTTTACCCCATATTTTGAGTTACTAATTTTTTTGCATTTACATCACATGATTGGAAATCGGGCCCGATCACGTGGATTTCAGACTCGATCAGAATCGGACCTTATCTCCCGATATATGTACTTTATGTATATATATATATTGTCACAAACGCTGGCTGAAGTAATCTTGCGCTCTAGCTTCCAAACAGACAGGCAGGACTCGGAGGAAGGAATATATTCAAGCTTGACATTCAATCAGACATGTAATGTTAACGACAGACAAAGATGCAAGATATGGGGCGTGAATTTACACAGAGACTAATCAACAGAGATTGCGGGACACCTGGAAAAACACGGCTGGCAGTGTATATTTACAAATAGGAGACACAACACAAAACACACATGTGGAACAGGACGATGGCAACATGACAGGTATAGTTATGCGGTGGCACAGGATTAGACCTCTTGACTCCACACAGAAACAGCAACACGTGCGGCATGACATCACTTTGTTTCAAAGACGCTACTGGTTAAATGCCGGCAAAGTAGAACACGGAAGCAGCCTGAAGCGTAAAGCGCGAGATACGGGATACCTGATACGGCACCTCAAAAAGAAGCACCCGACACAATACAGGCGCGTTTGCCCAGGCAACCCAGCCGAAGAGGAGAGAAAAAATTCCCAGTGACAGCGCGAAGGTGCAGGACATTAAAAGATACATTTTTAATATATTTACTGCAGCACTAAAGTCCAAAAGTGAAGAATTTATGTTTTTTATACTTAATTGATCAAGCTAAGTTGTTGAATGTTAAAATAAGGTGAATTAAATAAAAAATTATGAACATTCTGTATCTGTTTCTTCAGCCTTATTTATTCTTTCTTTATGTATTATAGAAGTATCTGATCGGGACATCTCTATTTACATATGTTGCATACGACTCACTTGAAACATGTGACCCTGGGCCACTATAATTTTGACCCATACAATGTTTTGTTGACTATTGCTTCAAATATTCACATGCTATTTATGACCGGTTTAGTGCTCCAGGGTCATATACATATGCAAGGCCACATTTCAATTAAGCCAACTGCATTCAGATCTGCCTTCATTCCAACATGCAACATTTTTATTTCACAATCCAATCAACAAGTAAAATACACTTTGGTGTCGACTTGTATTCTGCAGTTACTGTTTTCTTCCTTAGCATCCCTGTAGTTTTTTTTACTGTTCTTTTGCTTGCAGTGTTTTTGTTTGTACTTTGCTACATTATAGATTTGTTACTTGGTCTTTCATGTTATATAGGAAGCTCAGACCTGATGATGAAATATATATATTCGTTTGTGTTGCATGGCATATTTGGGTGTGTTTACTGAACCTTTCATTCAAAAACACCTGACAGCTACATTTATGGAAATATGCATTTCCATTTGTTGGTATTTAACAATGCTTTTTTAAGTAAACAATGTTCAGTATCAAATATCATGCAGTTTCACTGCTTTGTTGGTATCACCTAAAGAAATGCTGGCAATGTGATAAACTTAGTTGAGGCTGGTTAGAACATAAACTGACAGAAGAGATAACATTCAGATTTGTGTGAATGGAAATATATGCTGATATATGCATGTATAGCAGATTGATTGTATCATTGTTGTCTGCTTTCACAGGACACAGGGAGGCCACAGGGAAGCTCACAGCTGGAGGGGAGAAGCGCCTTCAATTAGTATGTTCACACTGCCATATCTCAGCTGGGGGTTCAACTGTCTCCCAGCAGACAGAGAGAGAGGTGAGGACACACAGGACGAGTGACAGCAGAGGTGGTGAGACAACCTGATATGTATTTTAGGTGTATGTATGTACACTCCTGCATAGATGATTAAGGAGCAAGATGACAGCTGAAATAATTCTGTGCTGCAGGGTGTGTCGTATTACTGCATCATAATACAACACAACACGATACTAGGTCCAATCAAAATTTTGTAATCAACAATGAATTCACTGGAATTAATGATATTATCTGGTGATACATTTACAGATTCATTCCATGGTAACGCTTTCACACATACATTGTCTGGTGGCAAGTCTTGTGCATAATGTATAAAGATAATTTGGCGAACAGTTGACTATTTGAACTATTTTAAAAATATGATGTGTCATATATATCAAAACATGGCTAATGAAGATCATGACCCTCATACATCAACAAGTAAAAGTTGCTGTAATGTGTGATTTCTACAATATTTTATACTACTTTTTTAGTAGTAGTATATATACATAAGGAGAAATCATAAAAAAGAACCTAAAATTGAGTGTAAAATCTACCTTTTGTACTTCAACTGAAAATAGCACTTGAAAATTGAAATGTAAAGGATATGTATTAATAAAGTGGTTTAGTAATTATGGCTAATAAAGCACGAGTACTTTAACTGAATGTAACTGCATGCATCCATAACAATTATAAATTATGCACAGTAATGCATATGCTGATTTTTTTAGCAAACATTATTCAAATGCTAATTTAATAAGCTAGGTAATTTACCATGTGCTACGAGAGAGAGAGAGAGAGAGAGAGAGAGGCTGACAGAAATGTAGGCCTAATGGTTCCACAAGTCCCGAATATAAAGTACAACTTTTTTGATGCATAAAAGGCTAGCGCGTTTGTGTGTGGAATAAGAACAGCTGAGGCTTGCGGTTCTTACTTTAGAGCCTCATTAATCAACCTGTCAAGGTACTTTGGGTCAGTATGAGCTTTAGCATAAGAAGGAAACATATGCAGAACCAACTTACGCCAGCACATTTGAACCTATTCGGCATATGTTTTCCACAGAACAAACAGTCAAATAAAAATCAGGGTGCGAACTAACCCAGTCGTATATGTCACAATAAAATACTATCTTACTGAAACTCAAGAAATGGCTTATATATTAAATATTACAAAACCATAATGCATATTGTTGGATATTTTAGTGAATTAAATATTTGTAGTTCACTTAATTATTACTTGTGTTTCAAAAAAAAAGACGGCGCTGAAAATAAAGGGATTCAAAATGATATGATGGTATAATAATATAAATAGCATTGTGAATAATGTGACTTTTGGTTCATGTTGTTTTATGTGCTATTAGCAGACAGCAATGCCTTCAGCAAAGGTCACATCATGACATCAGCATCATTACCAGCTCTGAGCTGATAGATGGCTGTGTTGACAGGCTTGTGTACATGTGTGTGTGCGCATTTGTCACAGCTCTGCCTAAATGAATCTGCAGAACGGGTGCTAATTATCCCGCATCTGATGCTGCTCATTAGCCGAGCCTTGTCTTAAGCATTAAGCAAACTAAAAATGATTGTGTTGAGAACATTGTATTCCTGGCAGTCACAAAACCTGTGACAGATGATTAGGGTTGGGTACTGAAACTGGCACTGACACCATATAAACCGTACTGGTTTATACCGGACCCAACTTAAATTAAAATGCCTAGAGCTAAATTTCCCTTGTAATGACTTGACATGAGAAATCTTTCTAAACCTGTTGTCCTGGAGACCACTACAATATGTTTTTACTTCATAACGACAGTCAAATATTGCCTTTTTTCATCTGATGCAGCTTCTTATCCCAGAATGAGGCAGAAAATATTTTCGATACTGTAAAAAGGCTATGTTGAGTTGCATTGGATTATAAACAGGGTTGCGCGATATGGACATTTTTTATATCATATCGTCAGCCTATGAGATCGCTGATACGCTATATTAACGTGTATGGGTGGGTGGGGGCAAGAGAGAGACTCTCTGAGAGGGAAAGAGAGAGAGAGACCGCACCTGGAAACACCAATAAACGAAGTACTAAAAAAGTATTTTCAGATATCCGAAGCTTATATTTACGGAGTAAAGTTAAATGGATAGCGCTCCAGACTGATAACTACATTTTTCATTATTATAACGATAATGAAGAACAAGCGACAATGTTTTTAAGTTAATGTGCTTTAAAAGAAAACGAAATGCTGGTGACGATACTGTTTCATGTTCATTCAAAGCTGTTAAAGATGTCTAAAAGATGTCTCTTTTTGCACTAATAATTTGTAAATAAAGTAGGGATGTCCCGATCAGGTTTTTTTGCCCTTGAGTCCGAGTCATTTGATTTTAAGTATCTGCCGATAACGAGTCCAGATCCGATACTTCTATAATACATAAAGAAAACGCAAAGAAGAGCTTAGAAACAGATACAGGATGTTCATTATTTTTTATTTAATTCAACTTATTTTAACATACAACTCTGTTAATAAACAGAG
>JAUMHQ010000048.1:20321501-20344903 GCA_032361165.1 Enteromius paludinosus
ATAACCACACCAGCTATCGCTAATGCAACCAAATTGGCGTCCATGTTGAATGACAACGATGTTGAGTTCCTGTCTAAGTTCCTGCTATGACCATGGCGTCAGTGCCAAACTTTAGCCACGTCTTCCGTCAAGCGTTGAATCAGCTTGGTCCAAATTTGGTCATCAAGTTCAAGTAATCAAGTTTGGTCCCCAAACTAAAGTGTCACCAATGAAAACATGATGCAAAATAAAGAACAAATAAACGAATGATCAGAAACAGAAGAAGAAAAAACAAAACTGCAAGTACAATAACCAACTTAAACACTGCATGTTGTTCAAATATTAATATTAATCAGTATTATTTCTTGAGTTCTGCATTCAGATATTTAGTGCCACCTATACTGTAGAACTGTTATTGTAATATGCTTTTATTAGTGTAGGTTCAGCAGATTGCACATTTCATCTTTTTTTTTGTATAAATAGATTTACAACAGATCAAGTATTGGAAAAAACAGCACCCTTCATGATGAGGCCACCCCAGTAAAAGCTGATAAGGTAGGAACATTTTGTTCTCCCGAAGTGCTTGAAATGTGCTATAATTGCTTTTAAAATTGCCCAGTCCCTTTAAAGGAATAGCTGACTCCAAAATGACAATTGAAATTTGCAGTGAATAATGACTTGGACACTTTGCAATGCAAAAGAACAGAACAAAGGTTCTGCTAAACATCTCCATTTCTTCACACAAGAAAGACGTCCCCTAAGGGTTTGAAACAATGCGATTAAATGATGACATGAGTTTCACTTTTGGTTGAACTAACCGTTTAACCAATGATGGTTTTCTTCAGTGCTGCTTTCTTGTTGAGATTTGTCATCCAGCATGCTTTTCCACTTCTTAAGTAAATGCTATGTGATGGCTGGTTGCTTTTAATAAACTCAAGAAAGCAATGCTGGATGACAGCTTCACACAAGCACCTAAACAAAGCATGGCTCTCTGAGTTTCGCTTGTTTAGGGACGCCGACTTCTCCTAAGAGCTTACAAACCCTGTTTGTGATGACAGTTTCCCCCTGTATGTGGGTTTAAGCTGAAAATCCCATAGAACAAGCTTCTCTTTGATGTCACTTGACTGGTATTGTTGAATATACTGAGCGTGACCTGCTGTAATCACACTTCCTCTGGGAAGAGCAGTGCTCAATTAGGTCAACTTCAGTCACACAGCATCATCAGCCCTCGTCTTCACTAAAATAGAGCCATTTCGCAAACAGCTGAATAGTCTTTTGAAACAGTCCTTAAGTCTCCAGGGCTCTGAAGCCGCCACATTAACTCTACATACTTTTAAGCAAAGAGCTGAAACATTGTTTTACTGTAAGCAGAGTAAATAGCATCTGCGCTGGGCTGTGAAGCACTGTAATTAATAACAGGTGGCAGCAATGGCAGGCCAAGAGGTCCGCTTGAGTTAACATCAAGGCTGAAGAAACGTTCCCAGGTAATGGGGTGAAGGGTGAGTCAAACGTTCCTCAGGAGCTGCTAGGCTTTGATGAAGGGAAATGGTGCATGCGTTGCCCTTCGTTGCCTCTGATTGAAATGACTGTGGAGCTGAGGGCAGAGAAAAACAAAGCTCATGCGAGTTCTAGTATTCATCACAGGCACTTTTTCTTTCTGTGTGTTCTTGGCGTTTCATTGTTTACTCTTTCTTTGTAAGCTGAAATCATGGGTTCTGTCTTTATTACACGTATATTTATCTTGAAAAAGTAGGCTAGCTTTACTACTTATTCTTGTTTTGTTGGGACACAAAGCATCTAAACAGTATTAAAGTTAGCAGTTAGAGCTGTAAATGAATCGTTTTAGGAATAGCTCTGTTCAGGTAGTTGATTCATACTATGATTCAGTGATTCTTTTGCAGCATCAAGCAAAAGTGTGGCCTTTTTATAGAAATACACTGTATGTAAGTGCATATTACTGTTTATTATAATGGAATGGTATATGTGACCCTGTCTGTGAAAACCCTCCTAAAGTCATTGTTTTGTCATTTACTGTTATCTACATAAAATCATGCTTTATAAGCTAAACAACATTCTGTCAAAAAGGTGATATCTTAAATATTGACTGCGTATTGCCATGTCAAAGGCTGAAAATATAGAAATATGAAATTACAGCAGCATCCCACTGAGATATAGACTCTGCAGGACCAATGAAGGTCCTTCAAAAGCAGATCCTCAAACCATTCCTGAACAACATGTGTATTTTGTCAGGGTGTGTGATTCTACTGAAAAAGGGCCACTTCCATCAGGTACACACAAGAGGCATACCTGGTCTGCAATAGTGTTCATGTTGGTAGCAAGTGTCAAATGCCGCTTTTCCACTGCGTGGTACGGCTCGGCATGGCATGGCTCGTTACGGCACGGCACGGCTCAGTTCGGCTCGGTTTGCGTTTCCAATGCAGTTAAGTACCGCTTTAGAGTGGGCGGGATTATTTACGTGTCCTTATAGTTGCGCCACCTCTACTGCCGTGACATCCTCGTAACGCGCCACAAACAAACACACAACAAAGGAGTATTTTTCATTCTGCGTCACCCCATCAAGCTCTCGCTGGATCCACTCCTCGGCTATCAGCGAGAGGAACGTCTGTACTTCCTCAATAGACCACGAAATAGCCATTTTTGGTTAATACAAAAAGATGCGTGTCTTCAAACAAAACAGTTCCGTCCGATCCTTCGCTGGCTGTGCTGATTTAAATCTAGCGGGTCTATTGTGTCGCAAGTTCAGTGACGCAGTAATGACGATTTTCTCCGGCTAGTCAGTGACCAGCAGAGTTTACACGTCACGTTTTGGTAACGGTACGGCTCGCTTGGAACCTCACCTGAGGTGGTATTAAAAAAAGGACCAGGTACTGTTCCCAATGGAAAACCCCCCAAAAGTGAGCTGTACTGAACCGTACCGTACCATACTATGCAGTGGAAAAGCGCCATAAGTCCACATGAATAGCTGGCCCAGACTTTCCCAGCAGAACATTTGCCAGAGCATCGCACTTTATCCATCCGCCAGCTTTTTGTCATGGAGCCATCACTTCCCCAGGTAAATGGCCATCCATGTGATGGAAAAACGTGACTGACCAACCAACCTTCTTCCACTGGTCCAAGATGCAGTTCTGACACTCACGTGCCCTTTGTAGACAACTTTGATGGTGGACAGGGGTCATCATCATAGGCATTCTGATTGATCTTCAGCTATAACCTTACAGACCTTAATTTGTGGCATTGCTCTCTCATATATTGAAAAATTATTTTTAAATGTGGTAGGTTCTGTCAGGCTCCTTTTGTTTATTATTAGCCTTTAGTGAGTGTGCGACACTTACAAACATTTGCAAGATTCAGACTGAATATACTTACTAGTGTACTGGTATTAGAGTCTACTGCACATATGACTCCTTTTAATGCAGATCTATGCATTATGAATATACCACTAACCTGAGCCATGATTTACGAGCCTAACACACAGTATTTTTCCCAATAAATCACCCTTTGAGTGCTTTACTTTTAGGTTTTAAAATTGAAAAAGAAGACAGCAGCTTTAGGGTGGTGATAATACATTTCCTTATGAGGTAATGCGGTCTGTTTTATTTATTTGACTATCCCAGTTTGTTTATTTCGACAGATTGCAGTTGTTATTTTTCCTTCATAGAGCAAAGGCAGTGATTTGATTGAGACGTCATCCATGTGACTGGGGAAGCTTTCTGGTGAATATCCAAACACTGAACAGTCACCCAGATTTTGACTCTCAAAATAGCTGGAATCACAGATTCAACCCGCAATGTGGCGCTAAAACGTAGCAGACGTTTTGTGAAAATATTCCCTGAGGAAATGTGTGAAACCAACGCCGGGCAAAGAAAAGACAGAACAGCTGCTCTCGTCTCCTTCGCACCATCTTCATCTCTCCTCCTCCCACCCTTCCATCTCTCCTTCTGCTCTTCAAAAAGCGCCGCGTCTCTGTGAGTTTAACGCGAGTAAAAGCACCAATGTCATTCGCTTCACTGATTCCAGGGAATCTGAAAACCCGGAGGTGTGCGCTCGCCCGCCGCACCTTTTCAGACAAGAGTTTCAGAACGCCACTGATGTAGTTTGACAAACTTTTCTAAAAGCACCAATTGAAGCTTCAAATAAAAAAGACAAGAAAAGAAAAAAAGTGCCGCCCACGTTTGCATCTGTGCTGCCGGGATCTGTTTGACTGCGTGGCTTCAATCAGTGCAATCTTCTCCTCTGACAGGTCTCCTGTGGTCTCTGAGATTGCACAAGAAGAGTCGTACGCAAAGCGAGAGGCGGGGGTTTGTTTCTCAGGGTTGAGTGGAAGTAGGGCAGGTGACGGTAGCAAACTGTGTGTATAGCTCTTATGAGAGCGTTCCAGCCTCCAGACACTGCTTTCACGAGACAACCTTCTATGTTTGGTTTCTGTAAAATGTGTCTGGACGTTGATTTTGGTTTTTATTCATTAAGACTTTTTTTGTCAAACTATATTGTGAGATATGCGCTCCTATGGAGCTTCAAAGGGGTGTACATCTCAAAACAAGAAAATGTGAATGCAAACAGTTCTGGCAATGCATTTCATGCATTCTTGTGTTCAGAAATGTGTTATAAAGCAAGTAAATATTGCATTCGCAGGATCTCTGTATGCAGACATTCACTTAAACTGTCTTTATTGTGTGCTGATCTTTTTTTATATATATACTTTAATACTTTAAGGGATAGTACAGAATATAAATTACATCTCCCTTTCCTTTAAATTGTTCCAAATCTGTACATGTTTCTTTCTTTCACAAAAGAAATATGCATTTTTCTTTTGTTTCCTTCTTTGGTAAGGTCTAGCGTAGTATTCAGTTAGGACATACTACAGAAATTGAATAAAGTCGTCAAAAATAAATATCAGTTCTCTTGCTCAGTTTTTTAATAGCTTTTCAATTTTCAAGCTTTAATTTTATTGTTACTTTCAATAAACGTGGTTATTTTATTGGCTATTTATTGTGATTTTTTTTTTCAGTATCATTAAAATGATTGAGTTAAATTAAAAGTCTTACCAAATGATTATATTGTTTAATAAAATAATAAATAATTCTTACAAAGCAGTTTCAGTTTCTGCCAAAAATCTCTAGATATTTATGTAAAAATAAATGTTTTCAGGGTGATACAAGACCCTTCTGCAGCAAGCCCACCCCAGTCACTGAAAAGACTAAGAGACTAGTAAATAAGTCTAAACCCTACAGTTCAGAAATTTTCATTTTTGGGCAGAGGCCAGTTTGAGAAAATCTGTTTTAAAAAACAAAACAATAAATGCTGTTACATATAAAAAAAAATACATGGTCATTTTTATGTTTTTTACTGTTTTACTCTAAAAGTGACTAGTTCCTTGTTTATTTAGTAAGTTGGCACACACTGAATTGTAATAATTACATTTCAAATAAATCCTTCACAAGTTGTATTTTTGTTTATTTGCATATCGGGGGGGCTTGAATTTTTGTAATTCTGCAAAAGGGGGGCCCGACAGAAAAGGTTTGGGAACCACTGCTCTAACGTGTCAATAAATTTAAGCAGTCCTGCATTACAGGACACATAATACATGAGGGATACAAACCTTTTTTTCTATGAAATTGCAGAGTTTTGAAAACAAAAATAAATCAAGTGCACAGCTGTACAGTTATTTTTTTTTCGCATCTAAAATCTTTCTGTGTTCTTTATCCCCTCTATTTTGTGCTTGTTTAACTTTTTTGATTGGAAGATAAATTAGATAAATCTCCTTTGTAAATACTTTACAAGGTATACATAGTCCTCACTTTAGATGAGCTCACAAAAGTAGATGGTTGGCAACTACTGAATGTTTCAAAACCTCCTGACTTAATCATGACTTAATCATTAATACAGCAGGAATATGTGTTAATAAAGCATTTATTAACACAGTGAGCTGAACTGTTATCATCTGTCTAAATAATAAGATTTATTAATGTATATTGATAAACACTGACAACTAATGTAATGGAAATAATGTAATAATTTAGAAATTATATATTGGTCATTAATAAAGTATGAAAATACAACATTATAGATATGCTCAAGAGCAAAACATTTATAGCTGTATGTATCTATGTTGACAAAACAATGTTTTAAAAATTATGATTTGGCTATTTACTAATGCATAACTACACTAAAAAAAACTGATTTTAGTTGTTTGGTCGGTTTACTTAAATAAAATAAGATAAAACAACACAAATCTTTCGTTTTTTTACTCTGTTGTCATTTGCACTCAATTTTATTATTCTAAATGAAGTCACATTTGTAAAATATTAAGTTAACTTAAACCATTTGTATTGGGCCTGCACAGATCATTTCCTTTGAAACTGCACAGTGGATTTCTAGTTCCCAGCATGCTTTGCATATGGATAGGAGAATAAATGTTGTAATTAAATGCTGTTTCATGTGTTTTTGGTAAAGAAAAAGACCTTTTTAAAGGTCCCTGCTTACGATTGAGTTTCATATTTGAAATAACCAATGAAATATGACAATTGTGTAATAGTTGTTTTTTCTGTTGCTTAAAAAGCATTATAAAAAGCTTATTTCTCAGGCGAGATCAGCCAGTGCGCATGCGCAGGCCTAGGCGCACGTCTCAGAATGCTGACTGTTTCTATAGCAACATGATCTTTTAGCGTCAGATGCGAGATTTGCTATTTTATTAAGAAGACAGGACTTCTTGCAATTGATCGGCCATGCTAAGCATTGCATTTTTTCCCCATTCAAAACTACATGAGTGTGTATTCTATAGTATTTGGTAGTATCGACTTTTCAAATGCGTATTTTTCTAAATTAACACAATAATAGCTTAAAATTATATTATGTGGATATTTTTAAAGCCAATTTTAGTTTGTGATTAATTAAATTAATCGCCACATTTTGTATTTGATTAGATATTTTTTTTATATTAAGCATTTATATCTGCATTTGACCAGTAAGATACTATACATTTACATTTATCTAATACACTGAAAATAGTGTAAGAACGCCAGGTAAAGCTGGGATTTGGAAGAGCTTAAAGTTGCTACTAAAGGGAAACTGGCCAAAGCTTAAGACCGTTTGTGAAGATTTGATCAGATTTGGTGCTACAGTATATCGCGCTCATGTAAATCACAGCAGCTGATGTGCTGCGTATTACACTCTAGTAGCTTTTGAGAATCTCAGAAGTCAAAGAAAACAATGATTTCTGTCTCTCTCTGGAGTTGATGTATTTGATATGTAAATAAATGCATTGTTTATGTAGAACACATGAGATGTCTTCATGGATTGGGTTTGAATATGAAATGACACTGAGATATATACAGTACTAGGGCTGGGTGATATCTTATAAATAGTTTCACAATTCGATTAATATTTTATCCAGCTACATTATGTAAAACCATTGTCTCTGGATTCAACCCAACTAGAGTAAAGCAGCAATTCTGTCTGGGTAATTTTAATGCTTTAAAAAAATCAGGCTGTCGATGAGTTTCTTTAAATTTATTTATCATGGGTTACAATCTGTTACGTTGTAGGAAATATAACAAGTATCACAGTGTACTGTGGCCAGCCTACTGATGAATACAGTTTGATGCCATAAAGCATTTTAAATAAACATTTTAAGACAGATTTGTTCTCACTTGGTACTTTAACATTTCAAAATAAGATGTTTTCCCATTAAGCTATATTTACTTGCATATATATTTAATAGCTGCTAAAGATGTCCAGATCAAGTTTTTGTGCCCAAATCCCATCCATATCCAATTGAGTTTCTGCCAATAGCGTGTGCTGGTCAGATTTCAGATATGCTTGACAAAAAGCTCTGCAAGGCTTTGGGATATAAAATATTGTAGGTTTGGCTTGTTTATTTGTATACAAATGTGCTTATGCGAAGATGGTACTGACATTACATCAAGTATAATTTGATTTGGTTCCATATCTGTATACTGTACATATGCATATATATATTATTTCCATCAGCCCTGAATGTAGGCAGGTTGGACAATCTTTAATCATAGTATCAAGATATTGGCTGATAAACATTATTAGCCAATAAATATATATCCTTAATCGCTAGAAGTGAAAAAATAAAATAATAATAATATGTGACTGTTATTTATTATATTTAGCCAAGTCGGTACTCTCACTGTCAATGAGTTTCTTTAGATGTATTGTAGTGTATGTAATGAATTCTTTAAATGTAAATATATATGTATTGTTGCTTGATTAATAATACTAGAAATACTGGACAGCAGCAGATCTGTTCTTTCCTTTAAATTGGAAATTAAAATGCATATATATGATTGTCACATTACACTGCGTTCCAAGACAAAGCTCAAATACAATGAAATGTTTGCATTAAATTTTGCATTAATTTTGTTTATCAAGCATTCTTCCCATCAGTGACCACTCCAGTTGAGTTGGTTTTACCTGTCAGTCTGAGTCTGTTCTAACAGGCAGCAGAAATGGCCTGTGGCTCTTTCAATGTTCTTGTGGCCTAGAGACGTCGGGATCTCTCTCTCGCACTCTCTTACTCTGGCCATATAGTGCCCTGCAGCGGATCTGATAAGCCAGTAGATCGTGTCCCACGCTGGTGGCAGCAGTTGAAAGCCCTGATCCGCAGTCAGCCAGAGGGCTGGGTGGCTCACACAAAAATCCTGCTCATGCCACATCAAAACATGCTTCCCAAAATGCATGAGAAGAAAGACACCGCTTCAGGAATGACCAGCGGCCACAGTGACGAAAGTTTCAGCTGCACTTTCTGTTTGTGTAAGCGGAAGTGTCTGCTTACTCCTCTCTTGTGTGTGTGTGTGCGCTCACATGATTTGTGTGGGTTTAACAAACTGAAGAGGCATGTTCTAACAGGCCACTAAAGAAAAATGTTGAACTTTTGATCCCAGAAATATTGAGGCACATTAAAGGCTTGAGGTTGCTCTAGGTAAGGAAGTGAATTAGTGGTGCTTGCTTTTGTGTGGCAATCAAAATGGGTCAAAATGACTCATAAATTACTCTTAAACTCGTGAGCAATTGTTTTAGTCCTTAGGGGACTGAGAGAAATGCAAATGCATGTAATAATAAAGTCATTAAGTAGAATCAGAACTGGAACCATACAGTACGATTCTCATTTGTGTTAAAATACTAATGAGGACTGTTCAAATGTAATTATGTAGCTGTACTTTTTTTTATCTTTCTCTATCTGCCGTTTCCTGTCCAGTATTATTCACCCGTGTCCTTCTGAACAGATGGGCTCTTTCATCAGTGCCTCACAGCACAATACATGTCGTTTTGTGTTTGCTCTGAACATTGGCAGATTCTTAACTGACTCTTTTAACGACTGATCTTGAAAACAAAAAGACTGGAGGTGTTTCTCTGTAGGTGCGGAGGAAACTCAACGCTGTTATTCAGACACGGTTTCTATGCTTTGGCAGACGTGCTTTTAAATGGGTCGTGTCATTAAAAACATTAGTTTTTTTAATAAGTTTGACATTTTTTTATATGATTTTGATGTGCTATGTAGACATACTTCATCATTACTTTAACCCAGACTGAAACGAAAACCACCAGAAGCGCTTAGAAATTATTGCAGTTATGACACGACACAACAAACTAACAACAAACTATGTTAACATTCGACCATCTGTATTTACATATTAAAATATTTTTTGTATTGAGCTTGAACTTTCCTAATTAATGTCATATAGAATATATTTTTACATATGCCTGTAGACATTGTGTTTAATTTTAGTTGTCAGAGCGGGAAAAAATAAAATAATTAGGCCTAATTCTATTCAGTTGGGTTTTTAAGAAACCTTATTAACGTGGCCGCTCTTTATTTTAAGGTCCAGTTCTCGCAGTTATATAATAAACCATTTAATAGGACTTTTGCCTCAATAAACTCCTAATTTGTTGCTTATTAATAGTTAGTAAGGTAGTAGTTAAGTTTAGTTATTGGGTAAGATTAGGGATGTAGAATATGGTCATGCTTTGTACAAACTATAAAAAAGCCAATATGTTAATAATAGACATGCTAATAATTAGTTAATAATGAGAATCTCTGTTCTTAAGTGTTACCATTAGCATTATATATAGAATTTGGAGTAAAACATTTTATTTGCCATTGTGTCGTTTCCTCTGTTCTTAATTTGTAGATTGAGGTGAGGACTAAAGTCTTGGAGGCCAAACATCAGGAGGATACACTGAGGATGCAGCAGAAACATGACACAGAGATTCAGAAGGTGAGTCAACTGACCTGTCAAACATATCGTATGGGATTCTTCACCCAAAAATTCTCCTCATGCAATCCCACTTGCTTTCTTCAAAATAACTCAAACAATGAATTTTGGAAAAAGGTTCAAATGTAAGTCCACTTGCATTATGTGGACAGAAAAGGATGTTTGTAAAAATACTATTGCATTTCATCTGAAAAAAAAAGAAAGTCATTTCAGTCAGGAACAGCGGGAAGGTGAGAGAAAAGGTTTGGATGGGGTAACCCTAATATTTAAGCTAATATTCCACTTCTTCTCCTTCAGTGATAATGTATATCGATAATACACTAATTGACATCTCATATCTTGCAAGTTGGGGTCTGACTGACTCAGTATTGTTTTTGTGATGCTGATTTTCTGTGCATGTACTGTGTCAGTGTCTCCTCTGTTACTTCCACATTTATTGTCTTTTTTATTCAGTCCCAGAGACATAACAGCTTCAATTCTGCTTTAATAAAGTCTATTAAATGACCTAGGTCTACAGATGTTTGTGTATCCCCACCCCTTTATAAGCAGAAACATGATTCTTGGCAGACTGTTGTCTTTCACGGCATCCCTAAAAGTCCAACGGCCTCTGGACCTCGTCCTCGACACTCTGTTTTGACTCTGCTGTGTGTCTGAAAAGAGCTCTTTAAGGAGACGATGGGAAAATTGTGCATGTCCCTAAATGTTCCACGAACTTCCCTTTAACCTCCCTAACGCCCCCTCTTTCCCTCACTCTCAGCTGCAAGCTTTCATCTTTCACAGGCGAGTGGCTTGCAGGATGATGAGCTTAGCAACAGAGTGCACTTCTGACGGACAAAAAGCAGGATAAATAATCCACTGATGGGCTCACTGACTTTTCAGAGGGAGAAAATAATAACTTTTGGGAGGTATTTTTGGTTTGAATTAAGTTGCATCTGTGTTTGAAGGACCAGCACTGAAATGGTCCTCTCCCGTCAGCGATGTCCATCCTCCCTTCACTAAACACTGCTGTATTGGGTCTCTTGAGGGACCATCACCCCCAACCTCAGAGAGTACATCTCTAAATAGGAGCTCTTACTGCTGCCGAAGGCCTTTGAAGACAATTCTTGTTTAGTTTCTCCAATGAGTTTTGAACCTCGATAGCTTCCTGTGGATCTTTCATTAATACGCCGTTCCGTGCGATCAACGTTACATGAAATCTTAATTGGTTCATAAGATTTCTTTTTTTGGTGATTGTGTCAGCTTTGCTCTTAATGAGCGCTGGTGTTTGATTCTGAAAGACTCAGATGTGCTTGTTCGGAGAATGTCAATATTTACTCAGGTGCATCTTTCTTTGAAGACCTTATAAACACTACACACACGCAGCACAGTGGTGTCCATTGGTGGGCTCGCTTGAGTCCAGGGGCGAGCGGGCCGGTGCATGTGCCCTGTCATGTCCTCTGAGCCGTTGATCTCCGTAGGCTCCTTTGAGATTTTTCAGACCCCTGGTCGCAACGCCGCTGTCCACCCTCCCTGAGACAATGGCCGACAGCCTTTGAACTCCCACTCGGACACAGGCGGCTTGTAGAAGGTCAGGCCATCAAAGGAGTTACAGCGGTCTCAACAAACGGCTCTCTGCTGTGTAGCGGCCGCATCAGATAAAACACATTTCTGAAATGCTCGCCCGCCTCCCGTCCCACCTTGAGCCCAGGCATCTTATCGCCCACAGCTCAAGGCACAAGACTGGACCGCCACTTGGGAACAAGCCCAGCAGATCTGCTGTTTATTTGGAGCTTGCTAAATGCAGGTTGTGCTTGGCTCCCTCCCGCCACGAAGGATTTCTAAATTCCTTGGGTTCATCAAAAGCCTGCGCTATGTGGCACAATGGGCGGATTGTTGAGAACTCGCAGAACCGGTCCATTGGAGTCTGGGAGCCCACCGCAGAGGTCTTTGGGAGATACAAGACAAGGTCATGAGTGAGTTCCTCAGAGCTGTGGCACAAGTCCTCTCATATACGGGCAACACTCATTCATGCTTCGGAGTGTCTGGAATGTTAACACTCAACATGCTCCTGAGACACATCAGAAAGAATACGTAACGCTGTTTTCACTGAAGAGATAATTTGATTATTGAATATCTAGTTTATCTATTTATTTGGTATCTTTTACTATTAAACATTTGTGAAAAGCGGTGGAGATTTCAATTTAGTTAAGTGACTTTTGAACCAAAAGATTCCTTCAGATTCTGTCGATGACATCATTACACCATTAGATGGCACCTTTTTTAAAATCTTTTATAAGTGAGTCATTGAATTATTCACTCGGTAGATGCGTTCAGAATCATTCACAGCATAAACAGTCTTGCAAATAATTTAAATTTTCCAAAAAGACTCTTTGAAGAGTGATTAAGCAGAAGTGGTTCCCAAACCTTCCCCCAACACTGCGCTTTTTGAATGCCTCGTTTGTTTGATACACCCTGTTAAGAGATCAGTATACTCATTTAAAGTTCTTTTTCATTCTTTGCTCGGTGTAAAAGTACTTTCGAAATGCATGAGCAGGGGTGTACCATTAGCAAACATGCTGATGCCAAACTTTTTGTTTGTTCTTTGATTTTGCTTGAAGTATATCAGGGTCTGTAAGGTGCAGAAGTTCTTTCCAGTGAGCTGAAAACATAAGTTAGTTGTGTTTGATAAGGGAGACATACATATCATGCACTGTTGTGGGGTGGTAGGGGCCATTTGCCTAATTAAATGTACCATTAATTCCATTAACATCCTTATTTAATTCCATATAGTCATAAATCAGGTTTACACATTCATAAAATGTATTATTTCTTGTGCTAAATGGACCTGTGCTCCCCTTTTTTCAGTCAATTTCATTTATCAGATACCTTGTTCATTCAGTACTTTCACAAATGACATGATCCAGTTTGTTTAGTTTGATCGTGAACAAGTGGCAGTTCATTCAGCCCTACTCTCAAGTCATTCAGACTCAAAACATAGACTTGTTCAGTGAAGGGCGTATATGTTCAGCAGGTCCAACAATTGATATGCTATTTATATGCTAATGTATGGTAATAATATGCTGTTTGCTCATGCTATAGTCAGTCTTTGAAAGCAGCGAGAAGCCGTGAAGCTCTTCAAAAGAGAGAGACTTTAGTGTGTGAAAAATATGTCAGTGCATGGAAGTGAATGATTTGTTTTGTTCATGACCAAAACACTACTTCTTGTCAGTGGGGTCATGGGTCTGTCTCCTGGAGTGGTCTTCCTTCCCAGAGCATAATGTGAGATTCATACGGGTTTGTCATCCTCTGCTTTAAGCTTACGCTACTGTTACAGATAATATACTTAAGCAAAAAGCCTTCACTGAAGAAAGGGCCAAAAATGGGGATCTTGCCCACCACCCCCAAACCCCCCCATCCGCTAAATGTCGGCTTCAAAGCAGCAAATTCCAGCATTCAGTGACGCAGGAGAGGGCGAGTTCCTTCATGGTCATGCTTGTGAATAAGAACATTATCCTCTGTAATCTGCAGCCAGCATTAGCTTGTCATATGGAAGCACCACAAACCTATATTTAAACTCTGTTCCCACTGCAATTTATTTATGGCTCTAGATTAGCTGGAACGTCTGGAACATAAATGTGCTGTCATCCGTCGTCTCAGTGTCATGAATGCTTCTTGTTTGTAGAGTTGTTTGCTAATGCAAGCATCACTATTACCATTGCTCACGCTTAGGGTTAGTGATTTGAACAAACGTCTAAAAGCCGTGACACACCAAACCGACATCAAAGAACTAGCTATGACGAAAGCCAGCGGGGTTGATGCATCGTGTTGCCTGGCATCTTGGCCAAAAAGTTGTGCTTGAAAACAGCATTAAATACCGCAGCCAACTGGCACTTGCGTTTTGTGCCTGCATGAGGATAAATAACTTTCCATGCCAGCAGGTGGCAGAAGTCTAAATTTGTCATTTAAAAAGAGAACCCGGGATGGTGGATATACAATACTAACTGTATATGCGCAATGCTGTCCAACTAGTGCAGAGCTCTGTGCTGACCTGCGAATAGTACCTGTTGTGTTTGTTTAATTACACAATTTTCTCCAGGTATTTGGGTTGCTTATTTGGGCATGCCAGACTGATTGCACAGACACTATTGGAGGAGAGCCTCTTGCATAATTGGCAAACCATCTACTCTTTGACACTGTAAAGCTGTCACAAACTGTATTGTATAAAGCACTATATATATATATACACATACATACATAAAGGTGACCTGACTTAACAACTGCTCTATCCACACACAATACCACAATGCTTCAGAAAATGTACAAACGTGATTCGTGTTTATTTTTTTTCAGATTTTGGACCGCAAGAATGGCGAAATTGACGAGCTCAAGAGCGAGTATCGTGGGAAGCAGAAGGAGGCGGAGGAGACGATTCGGAGGCTGGAGAAGAGAGGTGAGGGAAGAACATGTAGTGGGTCGTGTTTATAGACTAGTTATAAGCCCCCAGAATCATAAAACACCCTTTTCATTTGCATCGAATGTCATTTTAATTTGAAGAAATGCTAGTTATTTATTGAGAGAAAGCTTCAGTCAAATGAATCTTCGTTAATGATGACGGTAATGAAAGTAGAATGTGTCAGGCATAGCTTTGTGCATCTTACAGTGCATATATATATATATATATGTGTGTATTATTATAGATTCTTTTTATTTTATTCATATTTACAACTTCTAAGCATTCAACATAAAGTTTACTGGCTTTCTGCTGTAATACACTTTACCTTAACTTATGTAACACAAAGATATTGTATAATTTCTTGTTTTTGTACCTATTGTTGTGTATTATTGTTTTATTTATTTTGTTATTTTTTGAGTCAAGAAGTATGGTGCCGTCCAGGGCAGCCTGGGGTGCGAGCAGACAGAGAGATGCCCTGCGGCCAGGCCTGAATGTTTGTGTCTGCCTCCCTCTCTCCCCTGTAGTTCAAAGCCTGCTGCGAGAGTCCCAGGTCATCCGACAGACCAAAGAGAAACAGATCAGCGAGCTGAAGAAAATGTCTGATCAAAGTGCTGAATCTCTGAAAAACGAATGGGAGAAGAAGGTAAGGAAGGGTTGAAAAGGCTCAGGTTTCCACAGGCCCGTCCCTCCAGCAGCCGGAGCTTTAAGCGCTGAACACTCACCGAGTTTAGAGATCAGCCAATCCAGTCAGAGTATGAGAAAGAATCCCAAAAATCCATCTTCTCTGAGTGTTCAGTAGATCAGTTCAGTATGTTTATTGCGGAGAAAGAAAAGAAAAGCTCATGGTTATCCCAGAGAATCTGCCCCTGCCTTTCTACAGGCTTTTGGTTGAAGGGTTTCTTGCTTCAGGCCTTATAAAACATTCTCTTTGTTCTCTCTTTCTAAACATAATATTCTGTAGGATTCATGTTCAGGGCTCAACAAAAAGGATACTCAGATGGTAGTGCAGGATCATAGATCATCTCTTTTTATATCTTGCAAACTTTTTATTTATTTAAAATTCATAATTAAGTATTCTTCTTCTATTCTATTCTATTTATTAAAAATAATGAGCCTTTCAAGAGTACAATTTTATGTTAAATTGATCTGTGTTGTATGGTTGGTTCATGCTCTCTGGTAGTTGCATGCTGCGGTGGCGGAGATGGAACAAGAGAAGTTTGAGCTGCAGAAGAAGCACACAGACAACATCCAGGAACTGCTGGAGGACACCAATCAACGGCTCGCCAAGATGGAGGCCGAGTACAGCAGCCAGACGCAGGCCACAGTGAGTGATTTCACTTATACTTCAACACTGTTCAATGGAAATATTTAGTGTCTTATGCATCTTCTATATACATATTCTCAGCTTCACAGGTTGTTGCTTTCCAAAATCTATCAGAGCGAAATTAAAATTTGACACATAAGCACTAGTGATATTCTCTGAGTGATGAAGCAAGGGTGCCTTTCTCTTTTAAGTCATCTGTTATCATGGTGTAACAACAGTCCCGGTTCCAGAATCAAATCACTCGTAGTTAGAAAAAAAAAGGTTGATTTCTTAATGATCTACAGTTCTGCTGTACTCTAATGAAAACATCTGTTATTATCAATGAAGCTGACTACACCGCTTCACATATTGTTATGATTTACTTTGCATCTGCTCTTTTGTTTTTTATAACGAGAAGATTTATGACCAAGTAGAACACAGCATTAAACAAAAACTCAAGCATTTTGAGTGGTAAGTGTATTCTGACTGGCTTGTTGCATACATCAACAGATCAACAGACGCGTGTGATTGGCTGTAATTCTCAGCACTATTATGTACTGTGTTATTAAAGTGACTGTTCGCAAAAACTCATCACCTTAGTTACTGTTGCTATGTCCGACAAGCCATGCACTACACATCTTGTTCTTACAGCGTTAAAAAAAAAACGCTGTAAGAAAAGCAAAAGAGAAAATTGACTACACGACGAATGAAAAGACAAAGCATGTTGCTTTTAGTATGAAACAAAGCCCCAGCTTTCAAATTGTGTATACCTAGCAATAAATAGTATTTTGTTGCTCTTCAATGTGTCGTGAGATATCACTGTATTACCTTAGTTTTATCAGCACATGATTTTTTGTTTGTTTATTTATTAGTGTATTTTTTATTTTTTTTTCATTTTTACTTTAAGCATGAAATAAACATGAATGAACGTCAGAATGTGTTTTATTTAAACCATGGTAAGATGTGTAAGTTCACAGAAGTGAATCACTCTCCTGTCTTATTTGTTTTTCGGACAAAATGGCAGAGTCAGGGTTATTATTGGTCAGATCGCCTGTCAATCAAGCTCTTTGCGAAGGGTGAATTGAAGGTGCTCTTGATTTTGTTTGATAGTGCTATAGCATCTCCATATAACCAAGCCTGTGGAAAAACGGTTTGAACAGTTGACCTGGACAGCAACAATTCTGTCTTCTTGGTTTTGTTTTCTCCTGTTCTCCATCTTGCAAACTTTGCCTTGTGTGCATGCATTCAGGGTGTGCCTGAAACAAAGCATGCCTTAGAGCCTTTGATTGAAGCCACCCCACTAGAGGGACCGCAGTGCTGCAGCGCATTGAGCTGAGCCGGGACGCGCGTCCCTCCGTGGCACAGGCCTAATGAGTTTTGCTTGTTACAAATTAGCATTCAGCGGCTGTCATACAGGTAAGGGCACATACTGAGACGGCCGGGTGCGGTCTGTCAGCAGGGCTGAATTTAAGAGACTTCAAATGCATGCCGACCCCACAGAGTAAGACCCTTCTTTAATAATTAAACACAGCACATTTCCAGGCAGGGCCCCAGATGAAAGGCCCTTCTGTCATTGGAAATTAGGTTCTCCAATTCTGTTGGTTTAGGCTGACCTCGCCAACCTCTCCACCCATAACCCCCCTTCCTCTTGTCTTACCTCTTTTCTGCTCATAGGCTGCTGTTGTCAATATGTCAGCTGAGGTGAGATGCTGTGTGTTGTTTCTACTTTGCGTTTGATGTCTCAATACTCCAGCCTTTGAAAGCCTTTGTTTATCTTTCGTTCTTTCATCATTCTTTTGTGAGGCACGCTCTGGTGCTATCCTGATTTCTCAAAAAAGCTCTTCAAAGCTACGTGGAGTCACACCGTCCACATTTCATATCTTCTGGACGGGCGAGAACGGAGCACCAACGGGCGCTTGTCTGTTTACCTGTGGCTTCTTGCAGGGGAGCGTGTCAAAAGTTGGCACAGCCGTTCTTCTGCTTATTATTCCTAATGTTCATTGGTGGCTTGATCGCCAAGTTTTGAAGTGCACAGTTGCCAATGTCAGTCCTCAATAGAGGAAGCAACACATTGAATATTGATGACAAGATACATATTCATCACAGTCAGTAGATTGATGACTTCAAATGCATTGATGTCATAGCACAGACTCTACCTGAGAGACGGGAACACCAACCAGTTTAAATGAGTCCATCCATTTTGTCCAACTTCCATTCTTACCAAAAACTACTCTTTTCAAAATAAACGTTCTTATTGGCACCTCTTTAACATTTAACATCTAAAGAACTATTCAATTGTCCATTTGTTTTGGGAACCAAAAACAACCTTTTTGAACTTCTATTTAAGGCCAACGAAATGTTGAACTTGCGCATTAATATAACGAGGTGCCTAAAGCTTAGTGAACCATGAAATGAATGCGTTTCACCATTATGTCCTTTACCAAGACACTTAAACCCTGAATTCAATCAACATTGATTTAAATTAAGCTGAATAAAGACACCTTTTTCTTCTGTTGAGCAGTAGCTGAATCCAATTGGTTTTACAACATTAACACTTTTTTTTCTGTTTATTACTGAAAAACTTTTTTTAACCTCTATTGTAGAAATTACTATATAAGTAAATGTGATTTGACATGACCCTGTCCTCAATGGAAGCATGGGGCATGACCTGAAGAGTCGCCAACCGTAAACCGAAGCCAAGTTTGACGTCCAATTTATTTGATGAATTATCCTTACATATTTGATTACCAAAGTAAAGCGCAAGAAATATACATGTACCTCCTGATACAAATTTGTGTTCTCTTAAAGGAGTTTTGTTCAGACACTTGGTGGGTTGGTGTTTCATTTCACATACAAAGATATTAGCCAATCTGAGCCCAGGAAAGTGATCATTATACTGTACAATCTAAATTATTACAGCATTTTTGGTGGAAGGAACCTAGATTATTAAACTTCTAAAAATGCTACTGACTTGTAGCTTCTTCCCTAAAGACGCCAGAAGATAAACATAGTTTGAGCCAACAAAGTGTCTGCCTTATGAGATATGCATCTTTGTTTGAATTGAGCATTCATCAACAATTGTTGATTTGTATCTTTAGAGAATGGCGGTGTATTTATGTGTATCGGAAAACAGATCCTCTCCACCTCTCTTTTGTGGAGCATGTAAACAGTCTCAGCATCCTCCTGTCCACTGAGACGTGCTCGCAGATGAGGGCATGTGTGATTAAAAGGATAAAGACGTGTCCTGTCTCATGCGCAGAGTTTGTCAAGAAGAGGGTGTTATCACAATCACATTTACCTCAACAACTGTTTCTGACTGGCACTCAATAGCAACTCTGAGTAATTCAGTTATTAAGGCTGACAAGTTGAGATGTTTGTGTGATTACTTAAATAGGTTAAAAATGTTTGCTTTTTTTATCAGCGTCTTGGACTTTATAACGTAACCAAACTCTGACTCCATAGTCTTCATGTTGGTAAGTATAAAGTGTTTTGTAACGTTTGGATGAGCTCAGGTTGTGAGGAGACACTATTATGTGCCTTTTTCCTGTGCTATCAGGGTCAGTGTATTAATTACCAGCGTGCGTCATAGCACAAGCCCAACTCTTTCAGATCATGCCACATTTCACACTGGGAGTTAACAAAGGCCTATTTTCCAGCGTTTTGACACTGACGTTGCCATCAGAAAGCTGTACTTTTCAACACTGGCCACTTTCATCATCTGAGCTGTGTATCTTCAATCAATAATCTGTCATCATTCATATCAGCCTGCATTCCATCCGCCACGCACGGGACAGTGGCCTCCATTAACGATGAGACATGAGCGCGCGTGTGTGTGTGTCTCAGGCAGGCTGTCTGGTTTTGGTTTAACAGCTCTTGCTGTCCCATGGAAAGTTTTTCCCTTCCTGTATTTCGTCAGATATGGTTGTCTCATTTTCAAATGAAGACCATCCTAGATGTTCTTTGAGGGCTGAGCCATGCTTTGCTGCTGATCTGCTTCACATGCTTTTTTCATATTCAGTCCCAGCATGCACTGGGTTGTGCTAAAGAACAGAGGCCCACAGGTGCATCAGATTTGAGGCTGTTTGAAAGATGATCTCAGATGATCTTTGAAGGTGGATGAGGATGGTGTGGTGGCCATGAATGCGGTTAGAAAGCTGTTTAAGCTCACTGTTACTGAACTGTTCAACTTTCACTATCAGAACTACAGAACAATTCCCCATTCAGGAGATCTTCACTGCCTTTCCCTGCTATGTCTTTGTAGTGGAAATCAGTGTTGGGAAGCTGCTGTGAAGCTGTAGTTTGTCGAGATACAAGCTATTCATAATTTAAAGTAGTTCAACTACACTCAAGCTGTTCTTTTGAAAAAGTTGTGAGCTACCGGTCAAAAGTTTGGAATAATTAGCATCTAAATATAAGTACACACACGTAAAGAAATATACAGTATTTAGAAAACATATATTTAGATTTTATATTATATATAAATATATTCAATATATAAACATAAAATATTTTTCTTAACCGTATACATTCATGTACATACATAATAATGCTGTATATGCAGTACACACACATATAGTGCACACTCATTTTCATTTGAATATATTTAAAAATGTAGTTATTCCTGTGAAGCAAAGCAGAATTTTCAGCAGACACTCTATTGTGCTCACTTGCTGCGTGAGAAGCGTTCATTATTATCCGTTTTGAAGTTTTTGCTGCTTCATGTTTTTGTGGAAAGGGTGATACACTGCCACTCAAAAGTTTGGATTCTGAGTTCATTTCTTAACTGCTTGCTTACATGTGCCTAAGTAATGCTTTTATTGCTGGTTTCTGCTTCTTCTTCGCCTACTTTTTGGATCCAGAGATTCCATACAAGTTCAGAATGTGCATATTAGCGCCCCCTACCATATAACAGTGAAACATGGATTGCTGGAAAATTCCAACAGTGCCTAGAAAGCTCTGTCAATAAAAAATAGTGCTGATCTACAGTTCTTCAGGCTTTTTCTTGTATCTTTCTTTTTCTGTTTGGTTCTTCTAGGAGCAGATATTGCATGAGCTGGAGACTCGGGTGAAGCAGCGCTCAGTAGAGGTGGAGAATGGGAACCTGCTCCGGCAGAAGGTCACACAGGAGAAAGCTGAGTTAGAGATTCATATCGCCTCCATCAGCGCTGAGCTTCAAGAGGCCAACCACAGGTACAAGAACAGCACCTGATCATCCAGACAAGCTCAAATACCACTGATCGCAGGTGCAGAGATTTGATGTAAAATCATAGCTCTGCTCCAAAAGCAGATGTACAGTATCATAAACACACCTGATTTGAAGGCAGTGCATCATAAATCCAGAACATATTATGCATTCAAACTGCATTATTCAGTGTGATTGAGTCAAGCTATTGTGTTTTGCGATTTTTATGAATCTAATAAAAAGTTGTTTGTATGCTTTAGGAACGTATCTTTACAGAGGGAGATGGAGCAGATGAAAGAACAACATGAAGATGCACTGAAAAAACTCCATGCCAGACATAATGCTGACATGAGCCACTTCCAGCAGGAGCATGCCCTCTCTGCAGCCAAGGCATCTTCACTTACACATGCTTTACTCACTTTAATTCCCTGTGATAGTGACAGCTTCATTTTTATTGAGCTGAGACCATTGCTTCAATCGAATTAACTTGATATACACTCTCTGGAAAGATTCCAGCTATATTAGCTATTTTTCAAACCCTGCCTCACTTTCTACTCTTTACATTGACAGCTACTTTCTATTGCAGCATCCTAACCCAGATGAAGTGGCGGAACTTAAACTTAATTATTGATCAGTTGTTGCCACCCAAAATTTTACAACTCTCATGAAGTGCGGAACAGAGTAAAGTAAAACTCACAGTTAATTCCTATAGTGCTGTATGAATTTAACATTAGGCTGTATCAGAACTTCTAAGATATACTTACAACCATGTAGAAATGTTGGGTATTTTTCTTTCCAAAAAGTTTAAGTTTGTTCATAATTTAATCACATCATTCACTGAGCTTGTCATAACATATTCTGAGACTGCTGTGCCAAAAAACACAGGTATTGAACACTGTGCTATTAGTGCAGTTTATTTATTATTATTAAAAATAAGAGCGTAGACATTCAGTCTATTTTTATGTACTTTACAGGCATTTAATTATCATATTTATACTTGCATGTAATTGACTTATACTGACAAGTATACTGGAAAGTATTTCAGAAAAGCTAGAGGTGCATAGCTAACAAAATTAGTATATCTAGAAGTTCATGCATACCATATTTCACAATATAGCAGCATTAGAAAAGAAATCTTGTAAACATATATACATACAGTACATTTATGTATACTACTAATACACTGCATTTAGTATGCTTAACTTCATACAATGTACCTGGAAATATACTCCCCTTTTTCTAAAATGGAATTGATAGAATTATAAGGCTCTCTGCTGAAGTATATGGATGTTACTGTACAGGTAGAAAGTCTAGAGGTTATGGAACTGAGCTGCCAGTGTGTTTGATATCAGAGATTGCCTGTAATCCTATAGTTTTATAGCATGTTGTGAATGTAGGTTGTTTTGTTGTCAGGCATCAGAGGTGATTGAAGATTTGGAACAGACTGTGATTCACCTCAAACAGCAGATGCAGGAAATTGAAAACAGGAGACAGAAACAGCTCAGGGTCAGTTCACACTTTTTACACCCTTCCATACTCGCAGTGAGGCTGTGTCCTTGTTTGTAGAGAATGTTCGTACTGCTGTTTGCCTGCATCATTGGTGGTATTCACAACTTAAAAATGATGGAACAAACATCTGGCTGCTGTATTTTTGCAGAATGCCAGTGCGCTTACTTCAGTTCACTCACATCACATTACTGCATTTGCAAAATGTTAAAAGTTCAAATCAGGTTTTCGTTCCTACTGACCCTGGTCTTATTATGAACAATTTTACTAGTGCATGTTATTCCAGAGAAAATAAGTATTTGTCTTTATGATCTTTTTATCAATACATAGCTTGCTTATTTTCCTTATCATCAGACCATTCAACCCCTTGCTACCTAGTCATTTTTCAACATTTAATGAATTCCCCATGCACAAAATCTTGTTTCGATCAGAAATATTTCATATTGTCGGCGCCGATAGCCTTGTGGGCAGTGCGCTGACATTCAGTGCCGTTGCACTGAACGGGGGCATCGTGAGAAGAAGCATCGCCACCCCCCCATCTCTCTATCACTTCACTTCCTGTCAGTTCTGATCTATCCTATCTAATAAAATAGGGCAAAAACTGCAAAAAAATTAATCTTAAAAAAAAAAATGAAAGAAATATGCCATATTACAGAAGTTTGTAACACTTTATAATAACTACATGCTATGAATCATTAGTTAAGCATTAGTAAATAGTCAGTTCATCCTTTATAAAGC
>JAUMHQ010000048.1:20345003-20355551 GCA_032361165.1 Enteromius paludinosus
TTTACTAACGCATAATAATGTTGGAACAATGGTTTATAAAGGATGAAATAAATGCTTACTAATGCTTAACTAATCATTCTTAGTGTGTTGTTATTATAAAGTGTTACCCAGAAGGGTAATGGGTTGCACGAAAACCTTGTTTTTATTTATTTATTTATTTATTTTTTCAGGACCAAGAGAATAAGATGCAGCAAGAGATAACAGCCCTACAAAGTATCACTGACAAAAAGGTAGTTAATTTATTCACAAACACAGTACTATATTTATGTTTTTAATGATTTTATGCAGTAACCAAAATGCGATTGGACACAACTAAATATCAAAGCAAGTGGTCATTGATTATAAAAAAACATACAGATTTACATATTTTTGCATTGCATTTTTTTATGCTTTATAATACCAGAGGTTAAAGATTGACAGTGCTAGTTATTATATTGATGCAATTGTAAAAAACTTTAGTCATCACACTCCACAACAGTTTAAGAGACTGAAAGTTCTTTACTATCACCACCCGTCTCAGAAGTGTTATAAACCAAAGCAGGTTTAGGTTTTTTGGTAGACATAAAAGCATTTGCTCTGCTCTCAATTGCTCTCGTTCACTTTGATGATATGGCTGTAAAATTTAGGCCCGGTTTCCACCTGGTTTTAAGACGTCAGTGTTTTCAGTGATCCGATCACAAATGGTCAGGTGAAATGCAATACCATTTATATTATTAACATGCATTTTAAACATGTATCCTTTGATCACTTGTGGATGGCAAGTAGGTGGAGCTTCATCCTTTCGTTTCCAGAACACCATTAGGCGCTTAGTGTTTCCACTTAAAATAGGATTTGGTCACTTGTGTTTTGTCTACCACTGTATGTAATTTCAGTGATCTGATAAAAAAAATTATTAATAATTGAACACCTGTATTTAGCACTGATAACTTGTGATTGGATCACCAAAAATGCCAGGTAGAAGCACAGACTAGTTGGTGTTTGTTAAAGCACAGCCTTGTGAGGGGAGCATAACTGGACAGTCATAGACCGGCCTGATAACCCCACTAATTATGAGACTTATAGGAGCTGCTGCCAAGCGGCTTTCTTTCAAAAGTCTTCAAAGCTTCAGAACTGTCATAAAAAGGCTGCTTTAATAATTGGGCCGAAACAATCAGGTGAAGATAAGTTTTAAGATCAGTCTTAGACACCTGGCTGCTGCCTGCCGCCCCACCTTCAAAGGGCCAGTCTGGTCATAAAGCGGTGAGGCGGACCTCTGTCAAGGGCACATCTGCAAAGCAGAGGCCGTATACACCTGCAGGCCAGCCGTCTGCCAGCGGCTGCACGCGGCTGACCTCTGACCTTTAGAAAATTAGATCAGCTCTGTTTAGTTATGCTGAAGGGCGGGAGCTGATAAAGCGTGTTGAGTGATTGACACTTCTGCTGTCCTGTCACAGCTGCAGACACTTCAGGCCGAGCTGGAAAAGGAGCGAGCCGACAGCAAGAGGAAGATGAGCAAGATGGAGGACTCACTCAGGTACGTCCGGCTTATCTGAGTGACAATAAGTTCGTTATTACAGTCTCCTCTTTTAAAAGTACACTACAGTCAGTAAGATTGTAGTAAGGTTCTGGATTCATATATATATGTATATAAATAAGTTAATTTGCAAAATTGTCTGTGCATTCCATATTTCATATTTTCAAAATATATACAGTATGTGTGTTTATTTATATGTATATAATAAATATACACAGTTATACACTTCCATTTCGGATGCGTTTAATAGATTTATATATACACACACACAACCAAACGCCATTTATTTACTGGAACATTACATTTTGTTATTCCCTTTATATATATATTTTGTTTGATAACTTTTTATGGTTTTAATTGTAGTTTTATGATTAACTATAATAATCTAGCTGCACTATTACAATAAACCTTGCATAATATGTTTTATTTATTATACTGTTCTTTGGATACACAAATGCTGCTTCTCATCTGAGTGTCCAAAGGCAATACTTGGTCAGCCTTGCCTCCCTGACTGCTCCGGAGCCGTGATATCCAGCAGTGCTCTAGTATTGTTGTGTGCTAGCAGAGACCAGTAAAATGTGAACAATGCTGTGGTCTGGACTGGATTATGGGGCTGTGGAAGAGGCTCTGCTCTAAGTCCTGTTTTGGGAAGGCCATCTCCTGGCCCACAGCAGAGTCCTTAGATGTGGAGCTAGCGTGGGGTTACTGCCTGTGCTCCTGGAGCCCGTTCCCAACCGCAGGAATGTAGCGGGAGATGTGGAAGTGGTTAGGATGGCGTTCTGAGGAAGCTCGCAGGGTTTGTGTGCCGGGTGGAATCGCACACTTCAGGTTAGACGCTGTTCGAGTTCGTCTGGCCTCGCTTTTTCACTGTCACTCAAAGAAAATGAGCAAAACTCCCCTGACAAGCTGCGTGCCACGTTTAACATACCCACCAGGCGCAGATGTGAGATTATTTACAGTGTCTAAACATTGGTGGAAAACCTCCCATTTAGGTTGAAGAATGACATCAGGCTGGACTCGGCCCACCAATGAGCTCATTATTTGCTGTTTGTTTGTTTGGCCCTTGTCCTGGTGCATCACGCACTCTTGGCAGTAACTGCACATGTTTAATTAGATTTCAGTCATTAACTCTGCCAGTGGACATGTGACATCATCATCATCTCCTGGAGCACAAGACCTGGTCCTAAATTAATAGTTTTTACAGGAAAACATTTCCATGACATACTTTTCAGATTTTTTGTTTTTTTTCTCGCTTTGTTCCGATATAAATTCAAATGTGTTTTCATCAACACAGTTTTGAAGTGGAAAGCAGAATAAGAAGAGGTGATGTGCAAAATGTGCTTTTCTCTACCAATGGGTGGGTTTCTTTCTTTGAGGAACGTAACTTGGACGTGAAAAGCATGTACAGGCACTGTAGTCACATTTTAGTGTAGGGACCAATTCTCACTATTAACTAGTTGTTTATTAGTACACCAATTATTAACATATTGGGTGTTTATTTGTATTTATAAAGCACATAAAGAAAATTTTGGCACACTGCATGACCATATTTCACATCTCTAATCCTACCCAATACCTAAACTTAACAACTACCTAATAAAAGTATGTGATTGATTGATTGATTGATTGATTGATTGATTGATTGATTGATTGATTGATTGATTGATTGATCGATCGATCGATCGATCGATCGATCGATCGATCGATTGATTGATTGAAATGCTTACCTTTAAACAATTAATTGAAAAAATCAGAATCCTGTAGGATGTTGATAAAGAATGCTGCCCAGAGGTGGACTTGAACTTTCGCAGCGAAATGCGAAAATTCTTCACACAAGCTTGCGTTTCCTATCTCCTGGATTCACATATGTGTAAGTAGAAGTAAAAAAACAATGAAAAGTGTAGTGGGACGGGCCCTTTAGTTTGGTACGCATGTGAGCCAAACCAAAAGACCCTTACAAATGTTTATTTCATATTAAAAACAATAGCACTGATCTAACATTTGCTAAATTTTTTTATTCCTTCGCATTACAAATCATACAACAGTGTATTGTTGCCCTTTTCATTAAAAATAAACAAACAATCTGAAATGAGACAACTATTAAGCGAAAGAAATCAGGTCTGGCTGTCATTGGCACATATGTAATTGAAAACTGTTTCAGGACGTTTTGCTTGTCCTGTTCCGTATAGCACAACGCTTCCTTTCATCTGTCGATTTGTGTGTGGGTTTTTTATTTTTTTTTTCTGCTGTTGCTTTAAAGTGTCGAGATGAAACGAGTGCCGTTATCTGACGTACCCGTTAGTGCGCCAGACAAACACGGCTTAGGATGAATAAATTAGCCCCGTACGAGCAATGAACAACACAGATGCCCATTTGTGTCAATAGGCAAGCGCGTTTACACTGCAGTCCTCATCGAGCTAATTAAACAGTCATTGGGCTAACGAGCACCCAGGATCCCCCGGTCTGCTACCTACCTGCCGTTCAGGGTCTTTTGGCCGCTTTAAAGTCAGCGCAGAACTTCAAACGCCCAGCCAGCACACACATCAAGAGAGCACCGCCTGATAGCGGAGATCAGAGGATGAGCGGAGAAATTTAAACGAGATGAAACCGCATAAAGTGCTGGCTGCTCACCGCATTATATGCAGGCTGGCATGTTGGACACACTTTCATGTGCATATGTGTTACAGAGAGGCTGTGAAAATGTATGTAATATTTAGCACGACTTGCATCACTTTTGCGCGTACGTTTTATTTATAAAGTATTTAGACTTTTTTTGCGTGCCCTTTTGATATGCATGTGTGAATAAAAACATGTATGCGTGTAGACGCAAGCAGCTGGTGTGCTGTTTGTTTGTCTGAGCCCCCTTCCCTTCAAAAGAACCACCCCCTTGCCAATGCAAATGAGAACCGGTGCATTGTTTAACTTTATGTTGCTATGGCAATACCATAGTGAGCCACCATGCTTACAAAACAAAAAACAGAAAGCTGGCTTTTTTGATCAGCATGTCTGTCTGATCATCTGAGGAAATGCATATACATGCCGAACCATTGTGCTCTGAATGTTCAAACTGGTCTTGGTTTTATTTTGATAATACAAGAATGTCTTAGAGCTAAAAGCCTCTGCTTGTCCCTTCCTACTGCTTTTATTTACCCATGCCATCGCTTTTAATAATTACCAGTCAAGCCACTGAACTCTGGATTATTTCCATTCATACTTGGATTTGCATGAAGAGATGCTTGCTTGCTTTGTGTCACTTTTTAAGCACACATTCTGCAAGACGGCCAGGTCGACTAAACAGCCCAATTCTGTTCCCATCACCGCAATGTGTTTGTCTTAAAATGCGGCATGATTGTCAGTATAAGCTCACAGGGGAGTGCCACAGGGATATGTGCTTGGCCTGGCTGTGTTGTCCCACGTCTGCAGCTGCGATCTCTTTGAGTCTCGGCTGCAGCCCAGTCCGGCTTTGGTGGGGGAGGAAGAGAAGGGGGCACATCCCTGGGGACTCAGAGGCCAACATCAAACGGACTAATCACTGCAGTCCCGCTGGATCAGACGGAGGATAAGAATAGGCAAGAAAATAAACCAGTTGGCCCTAAACTCTGTTTCTCGCTTTTTGAAGACGATAGTGTTGCATTCCCTAGATGAAGCACAGATTAAACTCATCATTTGAATTTGCACAGATCTCCTCTCCTGCCAAGACATGATTTGCTGTGCTCAGTCATAGAATTGACTAATTTGTATTTGGACATTTTTTGTATTTTTGTACCATTCTCGGTTGAAGCCAGAGAGAGTCAGGGAATTAGAGTGTGTTTGCAGTGGCATATGAATTTAGTAATATTAGTAATATATTATATCACAGGAGATATGATGAAATGTTGACACATTTCTTCATTGTTAGTAGACAAATTCTATAAAGTATTGAAAGTTTGAAGACTTTATTTTCTAAAAGTCGAACATGCCCACAGTAAAAAAAAAAAAAGCATGCATGACCCTTCATCTCAGCATAAAGATGAGTCAGTTCTTGAGTGCTGCCTGATTGAATGTCTTCAGTATTGCTCTTGGCGGTAAACAGCTCACATGTGTTGCAGTGTAGACGCTTTCATTTTTAAACTCCTGATAGGTGATTTAAATCTGATCTCAGCTTTGATCTGCCAAGTTGATTCAAATAGATGCTTGTGCAACTCACCAAACACAGCAAACACGCTGAATTTCAGTGAAGTTACAGGCACATGACGTTCAACTGCATATGTGGCAAGAACACACTTTAATTCCCATCATCTGTTTTTACTTTTTTGCAATTATGTGCATTTTTTTTCCCCCCTTCATTTCAACTTTGCATTGTTTATGAGTTATGGTCTGCGTACATGTGTGTCTAACACATGCCTGATGTTCTGAAGGATTACTATAAATTAATGAATCCAAAGTGTCCAAAAACACATTGAGAAAAGGCCTTTCGGCGGGGATTCGTTCGCTGTTGCTAGGAGAGAAGCGGAAGGCGTGCCCTGTTGCATAGGAATGGAGAAAACAGCCCACTGGTTCATGCATCTGAAAGCATTTAAATCGAACACAGTCACACTTTCCACAGAGCATTACATGCATACCATCAGCCCCTGCTTCCTGCAGGCACCTGCTCTTCCTTCAGGGGGCGCCATACGGGCTCACTCTTCAAAATAACCTTTCAGTGCTACGAACAAATTCCTCGTGTTTGGAATTTCCTCTGGAAGTTTTAAAGGGATGCAGATGTTGTTTTCTTGTATCATACGCAAACCACATCATTGAATAATCGCCCCTCGCTTAAAGCAGGAGGTTTATGGTGTGTGTCATTGAATGTGTCTTTTGCACTGGGAATGACATTAATTAAGAGGCGTCACTGAATGTAATCCCACCCAAGAGTCACACTCTTCACCGATTCAGCAGCACACACTCCTGGTGGTCCACACCATCGCAACAATCAATGCTGATGAGCAACTTTGTGCTTTTTTTTTTTAATTTGCGTCAAATAAGTGATTGCACGTCTACTTGGGTCAATCCCAAATTTAAAAGAACAAAATGTAAAATCCTTTAAGTAGGTAAATAGTCAGATTTCTCCAGCGGGTTCCCAGATATTTTGTCACCATCAAAGCATGTCGAAGGGAATATTTTTGACAGCAAGCAGGCGGTCTGAAAGAAAAAAAATGCATTTCACTGGCACACTGAGCTGCATGTTGATTTCATGATCCTGTACTTGGAGGCTGTGTTTGGAGTGGAGTATTAGCTTTATACTTACTGAATTTCAATCAGTAGCATGTTCTCATGATGTATTCAGAATGTGTGATCCTATTATTATCTGTCTGTAATCACGTATGTTTCGACTTTCCCTATCCAGCTTATTTTGTAACCCGAAATCAAGCTATTTTCTTTGAATATGCAAGATTTCTGCCACTATAGGTATTAGGGATCATAAGATTCACCTATTTGTATCATTGCTTCAGCATAAAAGTTAACCATGCAATGCATCGATTTAAGAAAGTGTGTTGCATACAAGTTGGCATTTGTATTGTGATGCATCATTTCGAACATATTTGCATTGGTAAACAAAAACTACTAATTCATATATGATTATTAGTAGATGCTTTAGTAGTTGCGCTGGACTTATTAGTGTCATATTGTTTTCCCATTACATTGTATCGCATTGTGTTGCTGCATCTGTAAATGCTTTATATGTATCTTTAATGTATCTTATCTAGGGATGCACCGATAATGCGCTGATAATGAACATGGTTTTGCGCAGCTCATCAGTGAACAACGGCTGTGTGTAGTATATACGGCTCAATGTGAAATCACAAACCGGATGGCATTTACAGCTGCTTACAGGACTTTATTGACAAAACACGCAAATATATCGACGGATCATTATCGGTGCATCTCTAATCGTATCATTTGCTATGTTTCAAGATGCGTATCGCATCGATCTCAGTTATGGAGATGCACATCCCTAATACATATGTAGCTAAAGGAATAATAAAGCCTCATGATTGATTAAACTATGTGCGCTACAAAAAAGTGTTTATGATTATGGGAATAAATTTAAAGAAAATGACAACAAATGCCAGTTTGCAGCTGATAAAATAACTGGAAGTAAATGTCACCAGAAATGTAGCTCATTCAAGTAACAAATGGCCTGCTCTCATGTTAAAATAAGGTGCATAGAAATAAATTCTGGTCGTTCCCACTGCAATTGGGAATCATTTACCCAGCGTAGTATAATCTGTAGTGCCCTGCGTATTTTGTCAAATGTAGAACATGTTGGTATTACTTTATATGCATACAGAATTCTGCCTAGTATGCATACTGTTTTCTGCAGCTGTAGCATGTTATTCAGAACGTCTGACATAGCTTTAAAAATGGCATATTTGACATTGAACTTCCACTCAACCAGAGACTGCATTACATTGGTTATAAAATGACAAACAAGAAATTCATATCTCGATCAGTAACTGATCATCTCCTCGATTTCCAAGCGGATATTTGACCATGAGCGCGGGGTGTTGAGACTGCATGCTCACGCAGAGGCTGTTGTTATTTTTGAACAGTGTGTATTTGCATGTCAGTCGTAAAGTGCACGAGGCTGTTTCTGTGCGATTCTGGCTCTCTGGGGACAGAGGAATGAGGCACTCCTCTTTTGAGGGCGCTGAAAATTTCAGCTTTTGCATTTTCTCGCTGGCTTTAATGTGTTGCCTCTTTTTGGGCCCCAGCTTTGATCTGGTGCTGGATGTGTTATCATTCCGTCATGATGAGCTCATGGAGTGGACGGCCTTTGGCTTCACACTGGTGTGGAGAGGTGTAATCCACCTGGAATCCATATGTCTTTCCTAGTGTGTTTATAGCCCACGTCCAGAGAGACTGAGTGTTGGCCAAGTGTGAGTCTAATGCGAAGATGCTGCGTATATAATCTGGAGTTTGTACAGCTTTTTAACCAGATGTCTTCGCTCAGATGCTCAGTGACTTATAGAATATTTATGATATATTTCACATTTTTCTTCAGTGTAAAATTGAGCGCTTAGTATCTCTTACTCTTTCAGAATTCATAGATTGACTCCAGTTTGGGATCAAACAAGAATCAATTAAGGTAATATTGGTTTACTCATGAGCAATTAGTTTTATTCCATTAGGAATCATGGTAGTTTTGATTGGAGCTGGGTTTTTTGTGTATTTTGTATAATTCTATAAGAAAATGAATTAGGGTTTGATATAAATCTTTATAATTATTGACTTGACTTGCTATGAATGACTATTTTATGTTAGTTTCCTAATTTTTGGGATCTCTTCTTGTGTCTCAGCTTAGAAAGATATTTTAGTGTCTTTGATTTAAAATTTAGTTGGAGGGAATAATAAAAATAATCATAATTTTAACATAATTTTCAAAAGGCTTCTTTTCTGTCTTTAACAAGTGTCTTCCTCCACCCCTTATTATTACATAAAATTTTTATTGAAAATTGTTTGTTGTATTTTAGTACATCCAAAGTGGGTTTATTGTGGCATGCGTCACAGGTCAGGTGCTTTGAAGGTCACGAGCCCAGGTTCTATGCGGCCACAAGTGCCAGAAGCTCAGGCGTCGGACGTTTTGAACGCAGCCTGGATGAAAATGAATGGGTGCGTTTGTGTGGCCATAGCATTTGAATTAGCAGCATCTCCAGTCTTATTTACAGTACAAGCTCCCCATCGAAGCGTCCTGCTCTCCACATTGGAGGCGTCCTGTGGTTAAGGAGGTTTGGAAAATTGACCCTCCTGTCTGACTTGTGGCTAGGCGGAAGCACTGTCGCCCTTTCCTTAAGTCCCTTCCTTCTTCTTTTCCCCCAAAAAATCCCCTTAAAGAGTGCAGGATGAGAAGGATTTCCTCTGGTTTGACGGCACATCTTTAATTTGAGTCTGCTCGTCTTCCACTCTTCTCCGAGCACAAACCCCAGCCAAAGCCGACGGCCTCTGCGGAGCTGGCATTCCCCTTTCCCTGCCGCGTTGCTTTATTTGTCCTTCCTCATTCTGCCTTCTCATCTCACCCCTCTCTGTGACGGATGGTGACGGACTGTCTGCTCTGCTCTTCTCCACTTCCACACCCTTGGTCAGCCTTTGTTGTGTTTTCACAGCAGTACACCTACATAGAAACCGTAAGATGAACCTTTGCCTTCTTGAAACTTGATGATGCTCACTTATAGATCTTATTATGAACTGTAAGAAAAAATAGGCACTGGTCATTTTCTGCCAGGACATTTCTTCTAACCCTAAGACTGAACACAGTGTGTAATTTAAAATATGGATACACCATCTATGAAAAATCAATGCAGAGAACATATTGACCTTTTTATTAGGCGTAGATCTGTGAAGTATACTGTTCACAGCAAATAGGTTTTCAACCCAGGTACAGCCCTAATGGGCAGTACTTTCATCTGTTCTCAAACCCAGGCAGTATTCACTGTTACATGTGTTGTTTATTACTGAACACACTATTTTTGGTTTGGTTTGGCCAGTTGTTCTTATCTGGTTTTGCTTCAGGATACAACTTTTCATACCAAGTGTTTACACAATGAAGTACTATACCAAAAGTATGAAGAAGTCTTACCCACCATTAAAGGGTTAGTTCACCCAAAAATGAAAATTTTGTCATGAATTACTCACTCTTGTGTTGTTCCAAACCCACAAATTAAGATATTTTTGATGATATCAGAGAAAAAAAAAGCAAAAACAAAGTATTCGCACTATGTAGTATATTCACTGATGTCACGTGGACTTTTTTACTGGGGTCTGTACCACATTTTTGGACCTGGGATAATTTCAGTTGTATTGCTGTCTATGGAGGACAGTTCCTCAAGTTCCTCTAAATTTTAAACATTTGCTACTTCCAAATGTCACGCTGTGGACTGAAGCAGACCTCATACTTTGTCTCCTTGTTTTTATTTTGCGATCTTCATGGCCATTAATTTACAATATTAAAGGGATAGTTCACCCAAAAATGAAAATTAGATGTTTATTTGCTTACCCCCAGGGCATCCAAGATGTAG